>NW_006499969.1:1471467-1499679 GCF_000471905.2 Amborella trichopoda | reverse complement strand
AGTGTTTTGAGAACCATGAGTCCTCGGAATGTCAATCTCAAAGTTTTGATCAGTTTTGCTCAGGAAAGTGCCCCAATCAGTTTTGGCAGTGTCAAAGTTTTGAGAACCATGAGTCAGGAGTTATCAGTTTTGCTCAAGAGAGTGCCCCAATCAGTTTTGAGAACCACGAGTTAGAATGTCCGTGTCAAAGTTTTGAGAACAATGTCTGTGTTTTGAGAACCAAGAGTCCTCGGAATGTCAGTGTCAATGTTTTGAGAACCATGAGTCAGGAGAGTGCAATCAAAGTTTTGAGAACCATGAGTCAAGTCAGGACAGTGCTGTTAAAGTTTTGAGAACCATGAGTCGGGAGAGTGCTCCAATCAGTTTTGAAGAGCCAAAGTTTTGAGAACCATGAGTCCCTAGAGTGCCCCAATCAGTTTTGAGAACAATGCTAGTGTTAATGTTTTGAGAACCATGAGTCAGGAGAGTGTCAACCATGAGTCAGAAGAGTGCCCCAATCAGTTTAAAGTTTTGGGAACCATGAGTCAGGAGTGTGCCCCAATCAATTTTGAGAACAATGTCAGTCAGGAATGTGCCTCAATCAATTTTGAGAACAATGTCAGTCAGAAGTGTGCCCCAGTCAATTTTGAGAACAATGTCAGTCAGGAGAGTGCCAACCATGAGTCAGAAGAGTGCCCCAATCAGTTTTAAGTTTTGAGAACCATGAGTCTGGAGAGCACCTCAATCAATTTTGAGAACAATGTCAATGTCAAAGTTTTGAGAACCATGAGTCAGGAGAGTTCCCAATCAGTTTTAAGTTTGAGAACCATGAGTCAGAAGAGTGCCCCAATCAGTTTAAGTTTTGAGAACCATGAGTCAGGAGAGTGCACCAATCAGTTTTAAGTTTTGAGAACCATGAGTCAGGAGGATGCCCTAATCAGTTTATGTTTTGAGATCAGGAAAGTGCCCCAATCAGTTTAAGTTCTGAGATCAGGAAAGTGCCCCAATCAGCCAATCAGTTTTTAGGAGAGTGCCTCAGTCAATCAGTTTTATGTTTTGAGAACCATGAGTCAGGAGAGTGCCCCAATCAGTCAATTGGTTTTAAGTTTTAAGTTTTGAGATCAGGAGAGTGCCCCAATCAGTCAATCAGTTTTAAGTTTTGGTTTTAAGCTTTGAGATCAGAAGAGTGCCCCAATAAGTCAATCAGTTTTAAGTTTTGAGAACCATGAGTCATGGAGAGTGCCCCAATTCGTTTTAAGTTTTGATAACCACGAGTCAGGAGAGTTTTGAGAACCATGAGTCAGGAGAGTGCAGTTTTAAGTTTAATGCCAGTGTCTAAGTTTTGTTTTGGGAACAATGTCAAGAGAGTGCCCCAATCAGTTTTATGTTATGAGAACCATGAGTCAGGAGAGTGCAGTTTTAAGTTTAATGTCAGTGTCTAAGTTTATTTGTTTGTTTTGAGAAAAATGTCAGTTTTGAGAACCATGAGTTAGGAGAATGCCCCAATCAGTTTTAAGTTTTGAGAGTTTGAGAACCATGAGTGTGTCTTAGTTTTGAGAACAATGTCAGGAGAGTGCCCCAATCAGTTTTAAGTTTTGAGAACCATGAGTCAGGAGAGTGCAGTTTTAAGTTTAATGTTAGTGTCTAAGTTTTGTTTTATTTTGAGAACAATGTCAGTTTTGAGAACCATGATTAGGAGAGTGCCCCAATCAGTTTTAAGTTTTGAGATTTGAGAACCATGAGTGTGTGTAAGTTTTGAGAACCAGGAGTCAGGAGAGTGGAGAGTGCAGTTGTAATTTTAATGTCACTGGAGAGTGCCCCAATCAGTTTTAAGTTTTGAGAACCATGAGTGTGTCTAAGTTTTGTGAACCATGAGTGTGTTTAAGTTTTGTTTTGTTTTGAGAACAATGTCAATTTTGAGAACCATGAGTCAGGAGAGTGCCCTAATCAGTTTTATGTTTTGAGATTTGAGAACCATGAGTGTATAAGTTTTGAGAACCATGAGTCAGGAGAATGGAGAGTGCAATTTTAAGTTTAATGTCAGTAGAGAGTGCCCCAATCAGTTTTAAGTTTTGAGAACCATGAGAGTGTCTAAGTTTTGAGAACCATGAGTTAGGATAGTGCAGTTTTAAGTTTATAGTTTTGAAAACCATGAGTGTCTCTAAGTTTTGAGAACCATGAGTCAGGAGAGTTTTGAGAACCATGAGTGAGGAGAGTGCAGTTTTATGTTTAATGTCAGTGTCAAAGTTTTGTTTTGAGTTTTGAGAGTGCAGTTTTAAGTTTAATGTCAATGTCAGTTTTGAGAACCATGAGTCACGAGAGTGCAGTTTTAAGTTTGAGTTTTGAGAACCATGAGTTAGGAGAGTGCAGTTTTAAGTTTAATGTCAGTGTCAATGTTTTGTTTTGAGTTTTGGGAGTGCAGTTTTAAGTATAATGTTAGTGTCAGTTTTGAGAACCATGAGTCAGGAGAGTGTTGTTTTAAGTTTAATGTCAGTGTCTAAGTTTTGTTTGTTTTGTTTTGAGAACAATGTCAGTGTCTAAGTTTTGAGAACCATGAGTCAGGAGAGCGCAGTTTTAAGTTTAATGTCAGTGTCAGTTTTGAGAACCATGAGTCAGGAGAGTGCAGTTTTAAGTTTAATGTCAGTGTGTAAGTTTTGTTAGGAGTGCAGTTTGCAGTTTTAAGTTTAATGTTTTAATGTTAGTGTCTAAGTTTTGTTAAGAGTGCAGTTTGCAGTTTTAAGTTTAATGTCAGTGTCAGTTTTGAGAACCATGAGTCAGGAGAGTGCAGTTTTAAGTTTAATGTCAGCGTCTAAGTTTTGTTAAGAGTGTAGTTTTAAGTTTAATGTCAGTGTCTAAGTTTTGTTAGTTTTGTTGAACCATGAGTCAGGAGAGTGCAGTTTTGTTAGTTTTGCTTTGTAAGAGTGCAATTTTGTTTTGTAATAGTGCAGTTTTAAGTTTAATGTTAGTGTTTAAGTTTTGTTAGTTTTCTTTTTGTAAGAGTGCAGCTTTGAATTTAATGTCAGTGTCTAGGTTTTGTTAGTTTTGTTGAACCATGAGTCAGAAGAGTGCAGTTTTGTTAGTTTGTTGAGTTAGTTTTGTTGAACCATGAGTCAGGAGAGTGCAATTTTGTGAGTTTTGTTTTGTTAGTTTTGTTGAACCATGAGAACCATGAGTCAGGAGAGTGCAATTTTTTTGTTAGTTTTGTTTTGTTAGTTTTGTTGAACCATGAGAACCATGAGTCAGGAGAGTGCAGTTTTAAGTTTAATGTTAGTGTCTAAGTTTTGTAAGTTTTGTGTTTAATGTCAGTGTCAGTTTTGTGTTTAATGTCAGTGTCTAAGTTTTGTAAGTTTTGTTGTCAGTTAATGTCACTGCAGTTTTAAGTTTTGTTGTGGTTAACGTTAGTGTTGTAAGTGTCAGTTTTGAGTGTAGCTTTAAGTTTAATGTAGTTTTGAGAAAAATATCAGTGCCAAATTGTTAGTTTTGTGTTTAATGTCAGTGCAATTTTAAGTTTATTATCAGTGTCTTACTATTTTAAGGTTTTTTGGATGAAAATGTCCTTCGTGGTAGTCTTTCTACCATAATACATATTGTAAATTTTACGATAATTAAAATACCGTAGAACTTTTAAGTAATACTACCGTAAAACCCTGGCCATACCGTGAAGCCAATTACGGTACTTTAAGTACCGTAAAAACTAAAACCCATTATACGGCATTTTAAGTACCGTATAAACTAACCCATGTTATACGGCACTTAAAATGTCGTAAGGCCTTTTCTCCTTCTTTTATATTTATCTTTTTCATCTCTTCTTTCTCTCTTTAATTCTTTTCAATATTTGTTTCCTCTCTCTCTCTCTAATTCTTTTTTATCTCTTCTTTCTCTCTCTAAATCTTTTCTGTCCCTAACTGGGATATTTCGCCGCATTCAAATTCGCTCATCTGAGTAATCAAAAACTGACTTCAACTATGCAAAACAGAGGACATGATCTATCTAAGAAAATGATGATGAAATTGTAGGGAGAGAAATAAGAGATAAAAAAGAATTAGAGAGAGAAAGAAGAGGCGAATATTAAAAAAAATAGAGAGAGAAAGAATAGATAAACATAAAAAGAGATACATATTATCTAAGGAAACGATGATAAATATTATCTAAAGAAATGATGATGAGATTGTAGAGAGAAAGAATATATAAATATTAAAAAACTTAGAGAGAGAGAAAGAAGAGATAAATATTAAAAATAATCAGAGAGAAAGAAGAGATAAAATTAGAGATGAAAGAGATAACTACAAAAGAAGGAGAAAAGGGTTTACGACATTTTAAGTGTTGTACAACATTGGTTAGTTTTTATGTTACTTAAAATGCCGTATAATAGGTTTTAGTTTATACGGCACTTAAATTGGCTTCATGGATGGCCAGAGTTTTACGATACTTAAAGTACCGTAATATTACTTAAAAGTTTTATGGTATTTTAATTACCATAAAACTTGCAACATATATAATGGTAGAAAGACTACCATGAAGGGTATTTTCGTTCAAAAAAATCCGAAAATAGTGAGAAAAGGTGTAAACGAGGTTTTCGAAAGTTTGGATTTTTTTTTTTCCAATTTTGCAAAAATATAGGTATATTTGCAATAATTTCCTTTATTATTATTATTTGTAGCAGTTGCATGTTGCTTAGAGTTTTTTTTAAAAAAAAATAAAAATTGATATCTTTATTTTTCATTTTTTAAGACAAATTGTTTTTATACTTTTTTAATATCATGATATTAAAATTTATTGGGAGTTTTATTTTTTCTTTTAGTCATATGACATGGAAATATTTTTAATAATTTTTTAATCATGTTTGTTATAGTATTATAATGAATAATTATACATAGATAATCAAATCTTGTATTTTATTTATTAATTTATTTATTTTATAAATTATGTAATACATTAGTTTTCTTATAGTTGTAAATATTTTTAAAATTAAATGATATTATAAGGCATTTTAGATTTATTCTTATTTGTATAGTAAAATAATTATAAAATATAAACCAACAATTTCAATTTCTATGTATATTATTATAGTTAGTTAGATTGTCATAATTTTGAATGAGTAAAGCCAATTAATAAATGTTTGATACTTTGATGTGAAACTTATTTCACTTTATGTAGGAAATTATTATTTTAATTTGATAATATGGAAGTGTTTCTAATATTTTAAATTATTTTGATACAATATTATAATACTCTATTATAATTAATAATTATACAGACATCCAGACTAAAAAATAACATCTCAGTATTCAACTATTTTTACAAAGTATTGAAAATACATAATGCACCACTCCTAATTTCTTTTAAAAACTAGAAGAACATTATTTTTAGAAATTTATAGTAATTTTTTTAAAAACTTTTGAGACAAAAATTGCCGATTCAGTTGATTCTCCGACCTAATCCACCGATTCGACACGAGTATGGGTGAGACCGATTCGAGTCACCGGTCCATTTTTTTAAACCTTGGTTACCTCTAGTCCAACACCTGATAGAATGCCTTATTATTTTCAATCGAATGGAAATCAAATACCTTTTTCATATCCAATTCTTCCCATACAATTGATGCGATCCTCTAATTCGAGAGTTTGATGCTCGCATCTCTAAGCCAATAATCGATTATTAGAATTGGCAGTATTGTATAAACTGAGCAAATCCTACGCTTTTGATGAAATGCTCGAGAGTTCTTGGATCCCCTATAAGTTTTTTTTCTAAGGCTTCTAGAGAGAGAAAACTAGGAGAGAGAGAGGGGAGATTTTTTTGGTAGAGAAAGAAATCCTTTTGTAGAGATACGTACATCCTTGAGAAAAATCTCTACTTTTTCTTTCTCTTTAACAATTTCATAAAAAAATATACATGGTAATCTTATCCAAAAAGAGCGGTATTCTACATCTTTTGAACAATGTTCCCTCAATTCAACTTTATCCTCATTTACAAATATCATATCACATGGGATTCCCATATCTCTTCTCTCTGCCACTAACAAGTCCAGAATTTCATGGACATCCTTGCGTCAATGAAGGGTTGGATTCAAAATCCAACAACAAGTTCTAAGACTCGATTCTTCTTCATAGAACTAATCTAATAGTCCATTGTTATAAATTTCCTGCAACAAACGATCTCAGTGCTTCTAGATATGATCCCGATTCATACTCATCAATGGGATATAAGTCAGACCTTCCCTTCAATTTCAAAGCATCTCCATGGAATTCTAACCCATGCACTTTTACGAGGATCATGAATAAATGGTGGTTTGCGCCCACTGTCGTCAACAACAATGGGATAACCCTACCATTGTACTCTAACATAGAATCTCCTCGCCATTATCTATTGGGTGCGGTTTCTATAAGGATGCAACCTTAAACAATCCAATAAAGGCGCACCTTAAAATTTTAACATAACATAACAGGTAATTTTCTTATAAAAAATTCTTAATATTATCTTAAAATCTATTTTTATACCTAATTAAAAAATTTAAATTCCCTTATCCAACTTTATATAAACTTTTCCCTTATCCAAGACCAAATAATTCCTCATCCAATGATTCAAATACTCTTGGGTCACCCGCTTCAAACTCTAGGGCATACCCATTAGAAATCACAAAACACCAAGTGAGGATTTAACTATGGACTTGTAATTCGGCTCATTATCAATCATATGGTGTCAGCAAACACTTAAGGGTTCTTTATGCACAGACCTTGAAGGAACCATATTTAAGATAATAGAGCATCTCCTAGGAGCACAAACACATACTTGCTTATGGAATCATGGACATCATAATATCCAATAGTGTGCGACTCCTTTTCTATGCAACACCATATAAATAACGTGCGACTCTTTTTCTCTACAACTCCATATTACTGTGGAGTAGTGTTTCAAAAATCGTCGACTTGATTTGAAATCGGGCGATCCAGATCGAGTATCAGTGGCACTGTTTCGAATCCACTAATAAACGGGATCCAGACAATTTGCTATAAGGATCGGGCTTGATGACATCAAGACTCGGATTTATGATGTCATGATTCAAACACATCACCGGTTCCTATGTATCAGTGACACTGTTCCGATCCAAAATCGGGCAATCCAGATTGAGTATCAGTGACACTATTCCGAATCCACTAATAAACGGATCCAGACAATTTGCTATAAGGATCAGGCTTGATGATGTCAAGACTCGAATTTATGATGTCATGATTCAAACACATCACCGGTTCCTATGTATCAGTGACACTGTTCTGAATCCACTAATAAAACGGGATCCAGACAATTTGCTATAAGAATCGAGGTTGATGACGTCAAGACTCGGATTTATGATGGCATGATTCAAACACATCACCGGTTCCAATTAATCACGCGAGGTCATCAGTGTTGGCTCCTCCACACGTTAAGCTTACACTAAGTGATCTGGTAACATTCATTTTATACTAACTTAACATTTCCAATAGTTTTTATGTGGGACTACTTTTTGTCGATTTATTTGAGTGGGTTAGTCAACTGCATTAAATTAGCATACTTCCTTAATGAGATAAACCTCAACATGCTTCTTAAATGAGCATTCATCCTAAATGAGCGTCATATAATAAACCTTATCGTGTACATCTTAAATGAGCATCGTATGATAAACCCTAACGTGACATCGAAGCCTTACCATGCCATTTAATTTATGAATCTTAGTGTGTCAAATTAATGAGCGTGTCAATTAATTTATAAATCTTACTATGTCATATTTCCAAATTAGCGTGTCATATTAAATGAGTTTCATCAATATATTTTTAAATTCAATGAATTAATTAGCATGCTAAATTTAAAAACTGCCATATAAAAATTATTGTTATTTATTCGTAAAATGGTTCTTTCGGTAGATTTTATTACCTTCTTCTTCATTTTTGTAGCTAATGTACATGTTGCCGATAGGCATTTTTTTATTTTTTGAATTTTGATATCTTTATGTTTTATTTTTTTGGGTAAATGTTTTTTGAATTTTTTTTAATATCATAACATTAAATTTTATTGGGGGCTTTATTTTTATTTTTAATCATATGCTATGGAAGAATTTTTCTAACAATTTTTTAATCATATTTATTACTATATTATAATTATAATTAAATATTGATAACCAAATCTTGTATTTTATTTATTAATTTATTTTCATTATAAATTATGTAATGTATTATTTTTTTTATAGTTGTAAATAATAGTTTTTTAAATTTAGATGATAGAATAAGACATTTTAGATTTGATCGTATTTGTATAATAAAATAATTATAATATATAAACCAACAATTCAAATTCATTATAATATAATTAGTTAGATTGTCGTAATTTTGGATGAATAAAGTGAATTAATAAATATTTAATACTTTGATGTGATTCTAATTTCACTTTATATGGGAAACTATTATTTTTAATTTTTTAATATGGAAATATTTTAAATTATTTTAATGTAATATTATAATACTATATTATAAGTAGTAATTATACAACCATCCAGATAGGAAAACAGCATCGAAGTAGTCACCTATTTTTACAAAGTAATGAAAGTACATAATGCATCACTTCTAATTACATTTAGAAACTAAAATGACACTATTTTTAAAGATTTATAGTGATTTTTTACAAAACTTTTGAGACAAGTCCGATCCAATCCATCGATTCTTTGATCCGACACGGGTATGGGTGAGGCTGATTTGAGTCACCGATCCAATTTTTTAAACCTTGTTGTGGAGTATGGGACTTTGTTTTCTGCCAACGAATCCCATGTAACTATGAGAATTATCATCATCGTCAAAGCCTTTTCCCAACTAATTGGGGTTGGCTATACGAGTTTCGATCTGCAATTCTACTCTATTGAGGGTCATACCTTTAGTGATGCCATAAGTCCCCATATTTTTTCTCACTACTTCTAACCATGTCTTTTTGGACCTACTATTTGAACGTATTTTTCAGCACCTTGATCCTTGATTAGGAATAAGTAGGAAGCAGGTCATAAAGCCTACAAAACAATGGAAATTTTTGACAGTCTCAAAATGTCCCCATAATTGGTCAAGATCTTCATCAACACTTCAAAAGACCACTTGCTAAGTTTCATAGCGATCAAACATGTCTAAGGCAGTAAACACAAAGAAAAAATTTCTGTGAAATCGGTCTTCAACACTCTGAAATGGACCATGTAATTAGAGCTATACTTTTGGCATGTTAAACAGCTATCGGACCACCGCCATTAGACTCGGTAAGGTCGAAAACCCTTATGGGTTAGGTTTCGGCTTAATCGGGTACTCCAAGACAAAGTCATGGGTAAAATACCGAAAATATGTAGGCTGCACATTATTCCCATGTGGCCACGCTGCATCAAAACACCATTAAAAATGGATGTTTTTACAATCACGGGCAGTCACTTTCGGAGCCTATAACTCACTCGTTCCAAGTCGGATCGCTCCCAAATTTAGTGAGCGTGTTCATCTCATCAAGACGAGCAACTCGATATGTGGTACGCTCCGTGACAACTCCCGAGCAAAGAGAAAACTAAATGAAAGTCGCTGATCTATGAAGGAAGTTGCAAAAAATTCAGCAGCAGTACACCTCGTTCGAGCAGCCAGATCACAACGCTCACACACCCAATCGATACGAAACCAATTGTATTATGTGCATGAGTTTCGAGGCTATCTCTTGTCTAAACCTCGCTTACGATGAATAGTTGGATTTCACACATGAAGGAGTTAAAGCTGCTGTAAATTTCGGCCACCGAATTTCAAGATTCTAATAAAAAACTCAAGATGACAAAATCTTCATCCGGACACGAAATCAAGCTATGTTTGTTACAACGTGATTGTGACAGCATGCTCACTATGATTCAATGAAGAAGTCACGAAGAAACATCAAGGAATGAGCACACAGTCGATTCGAACTTTTCAAGATTCGTCCAAAAATTCAAGTCTCATGATCGTGGTTCAAAACACGATTCATGGCTCGAAGTTGGTATCAAAACGATTCTCATGCTGAGCTCTACAAGAAAACAATAATCTTTCAATCAAACGGGCATCAGAACAACCCCAAGTTAGCCATGGAAGATCACGCAAGTTCTCGGGCAGTAGCAAGGACTGTTATGGAATTCCACACATTGTTAGGAAGGGGCAAAACAGTCTTTTCCACCCATTTTTAGAATTTATTTAAATTCAATTAAATTTTAATTATCTTTAATTCCAGCTAGTTTTCGGGCATACACCAATGTTTGAGCCCAATTCTATATAAACAGACACTGCCTCATTGTAAAAAAAAAGGGCAGAGCCCTTGGTTCATTCTTTGATCATTCAATAGAAATTTCCATTCTTGCTTGAGCTTGTGAGTATGTCTTGGAGAGAGAGAGATGAGAGAGAATAAAAGGGTCGGTACCGTTTAGGTAGAAAACTTTCTCTCTCCTCCTATCTTTCTCTCTCCTCCCCTCTTTTTGTCTTCTCCCCTCTTTCTCTCTCTTCTTTTCATCTCTATCTCTTTCTCTCTTCTTCTCATCTCTCTCTCTCTTCTTCTTTCGTTCCCAACACCGGTTGGGGTTTTCTCTCTCTTCTTCTTTCATTCTCAACATCGAGTGGAGTTTTCTCTCTCTTCTTCTTTCATTCTCAGTGTCAGGTGGGGTTTTCTCTCTCTTCTTCTTTCATTCCCAACACCGGGTGGGGTTTTTTCTCTCTTCTTCTTTCATTCTCAGCATCGGGTGGGATTTTCTCTCTCTTCTTCTTTCATTCCCAACATCGGGTGGGCTGTTCTCTCTCCTCTTCTTTCATTCTCGATGCCGGGTTAATTTCTCACTCCTCTCTTCCCTAACAGTCGACGAACACTAATAAGAGCTGGATTTCTCTCTCCTCTCTTCTGTCAAAATCGGTGACGCCTAGCATCGGTTGGATTTCTCTCTCTCCTCTATTGCAGTCGGCGAAGCTTAGTGCCGGCTTGATCTATCTCCCTTGCTTCTCTCCCATCGCAACCGATGCAAGCCTAGCGCTGGTTGATTCTCTTCCTCTCTTCTCATCTGACATAGTCGGTGAAGCCTAGCATTGCTTCCTCTCTCTCTTGTCTTCTGATACAGTCGGCAAAGCCTAGCGCCGACTGCATTCGCTCCCTCTTCTTCTAACACAGTCGGCAATGCTTAGCACCGATTGCATTTCCCTTTCCTCTCTCTCTCTCATCCTCTCATCTCCTCTTCTTTCCTTCTCCCTCCTTCTGTCTGTTCCCTTCTTCTCTTACTTCATTCTTCCTTCATAACCATCACTCTGCTACTCTTTCGTTCGACCAAGTGAGATTGAGGTTAATCTCTCATGGAAGTCCTGCCGTCTAGCCGCAATGTTGTTTTGTCAGGATTACTTGGCTCACTTTATTGCCATGATAGATTGACCATCGTGGCTAGCTAGTCGGTATTGGTAATGACGTCCAGTAGTGATCCTGTGAGCCGGTCTTAGTTACCGAGCCCGTTTTGCTACCACGTCAGGCCAACTACTCGCTAACTTAATCTTTTCGCTCAATCAAACTCTTCTCTTCCCCGTCTTATCTCTCTTCTTCTTTTTGAATGCGCATGCTTGTGTACGTTCATCAAAAAATAAAAAGGTGAGGTCCGACCCACCTGTCTTATAACATTTGCCATATGTGTGTGTGATTGCAAAAAATAAGAAGAATACAAGCCAAGGGCAGCGATTTCGAACCAGCTTTATTACTGGGGGGCTTTCTTCGTGATCTAAGAGGGAGCGCACATGAGCCAACCTGAGTAAGTCCCGAACCCTCTTTAAAATTCCTCTCTCACCAATTGGTAACACCTGCCCCCGTTCTCAAACAAGGTTCCCGAGAGAGCGATCTCAAAAACATCCCGGGTCTTCCCTCGAAACCCGAGACGAGTGCCGCCCAATCATCCATATCCGAAGGGCGAGATCGAGGCACCCAACCAGCTTCGACTGCACTGGGGACTTACTACCCCTTAGTCGAACCATTCTTGTTTGGCTAGTTTCTTCTTTTATTACTATGATCTACTTTCATTATCTTTTAACATTTCACTTATGGATGTTGGGTTCTGTAGCCCATTTATTAGGATCGGGGATTTTCTTATCCTCATAGTTGAGAGTGTCCCTAGGGAACAAGTTCCTTCGATTTCGTTCCCGACCATCCTCTTGAGCAAAGACCCTTTGTCTAGCTCCCATGTCTTAACCTTGGACCGACTTAAGGTGGGACTTTAAGGTGCCTCACTCCCCATCTCCTCGCTCTGGTGGAAACTCCACCAAGGCACCCTGCATTGGCAACACTTCTGTTGCTCTACACAGCATGCACCCAGCCAACGAAAATTCACTTGTCGGTCATGTTCCTGAGGTACGCCGAAAGGCTGCTCAGTCCCTTTCTACAAGAGGCAAGCAAGTTGTCATTGCTTTTGTGGGTCGCCATAAGGCTCCCCCCACATTTCTGCATCATTGGTCTCTATTCCTAGAGGCTCAACACTTGGACACGAAAACCCCACTGTCTCCACCCCTCACACACACCACAAGGCTTGTGGGCCACTCACTCGAGCCATACATTGGGGCAACCCTTCTGTTACCTCGAGACCGTGTCCAAGATCGAACCTTCCAAGGCCCGGTCTTGCACACGCCACTCATATGCATCTCACTGCTCGAGCCAACGCCCTTATTGCGCCAACCCAAGTATACAGGACACGACCTCCTCATCCTCCTACCATGCACACACAAGCGCACGACAGGCCTACACTTGTTCTCTTACAGATACTTGCTTGTAGTTCTCGGCCTCCTAAGGCCAGATCACTTGCACAAGCCCGGGTTGACCCTCAAATCTCCCACAATTCTTCTTCAAGGGACGCACACGTGTCGCCATCTTAAACGTCCCCTCGCCCTCGACTCAGGCCTCCTCATGAGTCAACCCTGCTGCTGCCTACTCCGTCTTCATCGAGTAAGCACCTTCTGCCTTGGTACTCGAAGGTTTTCCCCAAGAGTACCATCCTGAACAAGCCCCATCACTTAGATCGTGTCTCTAGAGCTCATAAGAAAGTTCGGGGAATGGACCTGTTGGAAGATAGAGTCCTTCATCCTCCCTGGCCCAAGATGACTCCGGTTCCTGGCCCTCATCCACTGCCGCACCTGATGAAGATAACTCTCTCCCATAAAAGAAGAGCTGACCAGTCACGACCTAGATCGCAGTTCAAAACCTCAAGGCTAAACATGATCGAGGTCTGCGATTTTTTACTAGGGAGGTGACCAAGGCAATCGAAACAGCCAATTCTGATGGCCCTCTTCACCTGAATCCCTTCTAACCCCCTTCAAATGATGAAGCCTGAAGAAGATCTCCATGAGCCCTATGCTGTGGTGATTGTCACAAAAGAAAACCCTGCTACTCAGCAGCCATGGTCCTAAGACCATCGAGAACCGGTCCAAACACGATCAGCATATAAGAATCAAGTTCAGTCAAGGCATGCTGGCCCCATGTTGACTGACCTACCATGTACGACCCGTCAAACTCGCAAGTCCTTAGCTGCCACTAACATTGACCTCCTTAGAGAAACGGTCAGCGTAATGGTTGTAAGCGAGCCTGATGATGCGCAGGAGGAGCGCATAAACAAGTTTGAGGATATGGTGCACGCGATGATGGAAAAGATCGATCGTATGGATGCTGCACACCAATCAGCTAACCATGAGGTCAATTCCATCACTCTGATGGTGCACCTCCATGGCAGCCTCCTCCTTCTACCTCACAGGACAATTCTGTCCCTCATCCAATCTCTCAGTCGGATATTGATACTATGGTTACCCATAGCCTAAAGAACATAAAAATTCTACAGATGCAGGGTGCGACGCCTTATCAAAAACCATACCCCTCTTATATTGATTAGGTCTCATTTTTCTCAGACTATAAGAAAGGGAAGTTTCCTCTATTTAGTGGAACCACATCCCCGAACCAGCATATTGCTCACATCCAAGAAACATGTCGGGAAACAACGGCTGACAGGAGACTCCTTCTCCGATAATTTGTTGAGATCCTCGATGGCCCAGCATTCCAATGGTATGCCCAACTTCCTCCAAACTCGGTGCAAACATGGGAGGAGATGGATAAACTGTTTTATCAAAGCTTCAATGAGGTCGTGAGAGAGATTAAAACTATCGAACTTCTCACCCTAACTCAAGACCCTGATGAGCCCGTCGATCAGTTCATATCAAGATAGCGAAATTTGGCTTCCCGGCATCCTAATCCTATGCCTGAAAAGGAAGCAGTCCAAACTTGCGTGCGGAACATGCGACCCGAAATCGCTCTACATGTCGAGGCCTCTAATCCAACCTCCATGTCAGAGTTGATCTCTAAATCAATTTGCATAGAGAGTTTATCGCACCACAACCATCTACAAGTTCGATAAACAACCGGGGCAATGCTAGCTCTTGGAATAACACACGGGGAAACCAACAGAAAGGGGTAATCAGTGCAGCCGTCATGGTCACTGATTCAAAGAAGGATCCCTCTCAAACTTTGGACCTCTCTATAGGGGTAAGAACAACAAAGGTAACATCACAGGCTGGTAAGCAACAACAGTCGTACAATCGGGTACGTCCACTAGCCAACCTTGACCAGGGTGATTATTTTGCCAGACATAGGAACAAGGTCTAACCCTTCGAGAAGGAATGAGTCCCTACGCTATTCTAGTTATTATTGGAACAGAATATGATCCAGCTTCCAAAAACCAAGTTCCTTGAGCAATCTAACCAAGTTCTAAAAACCAGGTTCCTTGTGCCTACTATCGGAGGATTAATCATCTCACAGATGATTGTTACACACTAAAGGATATTGTTGAGGCCTTGATTCAAAAGGTTCAGATAAAGCCGTAACCATCCAAGAGGAAGATGAAATGCCTGGTATCCTCTATGTCTTCTTCATTATAATGCTTCAGGAAGGCATGATCACGCCAAAGTAGGCAAGGAAACCCCGTTGCCTCGCTAAGGGGACTAAAGATCGTTGGTTCCTGTACCATCAGATAAAAGGTCATTACATGCAAAATGCACAACTTTCCTTGATATATTCACAAAGAAGATGCGGGAGTGTCAAGAATTTTATAACCTCCCCGTAAGTGATCTCCAAATCACTCCTCCATCGGGGCAAGAAGATCTCACAAAGCAAGACCTTTCTATCCATGACTTAGACTCTTCGGAACCCTCGACTTCCCAGCCATTGATAATGTACCATGGTTGAAGCAGACTCAAGTCCTTGAGGCAAGAAGCGGTGCTCCAAGCTAGAGTGGTTTGTCAGCCCAGCAAGACGAATCAAACATAACTTCAGAAAACCAGAAAGAGACGGGCACCAAGGGCTGCTCGCCAGAGAAAGAAGACTGCTCAACCCATAGTCGAGCAGGAATTTCTCAGGCCCTCCCTCCACTGCCAACTTTACTGGACTTCATCCCTAGCACGATCCTTCTTCATTCTTCATCCTGTTAAGAAGACGTTCACATTCCATCTCTCACTCAGCATACGTCTGAGGAGGGTGACGATGTTAAAAGCACTCCCCAGCAGTCTAAGATAGGGAAAGACCTAAAAGACCCCCTGCAACCGTCCAACACTGGCGATGAGATAAAAAGTTGCCTAGATCTGTCTCATGAAGGGAAGGACCTTAAAAGTCCCCCACCTTCTAACCCTTCTCCTCCTTCTTCTCCTGCTTCTCATTTTTCCTCTTTTATGTCCCCTGCAAGTACAACCTTGATATGTCCGGACTTCAAGGCCCTCAATCGAGAATTCAAAGGAATCAATATAAGCAGGACGTAGCAGAAGTGATTGAGAAAGACCTTGATGCAGGCAGCAGGGTTCCTAACAGTTGTTGATGCCCTGGCAGCTAAAGCCAAGGCAGAGCCACTTTCTTCAAAGAAGATCAAGAAGTTGAAGCCAAAGAATCCCCAGTGGCCCCCTGAGACTGACTTTGAGCAATGAGAGAATCAACGGGGAAACGTTTCTACTCTCAAGAGGCTTGCCACATGATACAAGTCTGTGAGGTACCAGCCAGCACATGCCAAACACTGCAGATAGTCGCTCAAATACTGTGTGATCTGCACCGGCACACCTCTTGAGCTACAATTGCTGAACCTCAATTTCCCTCTAACTTTCAAGACAAGTTTCTCCAACTTAACATGTTTTCCAAGTTTGAGGTTAACCCTCCTGTCACTCAGTTCGAGAAAAACGCAGGAAGCATGACCTCCCCTAAAGCCCTATTGGAGGCAGAAATGTCGGGGTCATGGGTCTCTGAGCATGAAGTTGATGAAAAGGGCTCTGAGAACAACGAGGAAGAGTCGCAAGAAGCCACAAAAGAATGGGAAGAAGGTGGTCAGGCCACAACTGACAAACTCGAAGAGATAATCTTGGAGAAAAGCGGACCTCAGACCTACGTTCATTTCAGCAAATATGCCTCCAGGAGAGAATGAGGAGTTCACTGCCTTCTTGAGAGCACACTGGGATGTCTTTGCTTGGCATTATCATGAGATGCCTGGTTTAGACCCTCAAGTCGTTGTTCACCGTCTTGGCATTGATCCAACTGTCAAACCTGTCAAACAGAAATCAAGAAGGTTCAAGCCTGAGTTTGAGATGCAGATTGACACTGAGATAACTAAACTCAAACAAGCAGGTTTCATCTGTGAAGTCAAGTACCCAAAATGGCTAGCAAATATCGCTTCGGTCAAGAATAAGAATGGTCAAATTAGCATGTGTATTGACTTTTGCAATTTGAATACTGCTTGTCTCTAGGATGACTTCCTGTTGCCATTCACCAAGATGCTCATCAACGCTACAACTCACTGTTTAATCTTTTCCTTCATGGACGAATACTCCGGGTATAATCAGATAAGGATGGCTCCTGAAGTTGAAGAGGCCACAACATTCTTAACTCCGAAAGGGGTCTTCTGTTACACAATGATGCTTTTTAGATTAAAGAATGCTAACGCCACATACCAAAGAGCAATGACTATTATTTTCAAAGACAAGATGCACAAAGTGGTGAAGTGTTATGTGGATGACCTGGTGGTAAAATCCAAAGAGAAGGATACCCATATGAGAGATCTTGAAAAGGTATTCAAGCAGTTGCGTCTTCATCAACTTAAAATGAACCCCCTAAAATGTGCTTTCGGCGTACGCTCCAAAAAATTCTTGGGGTTCATCGTCAGACATCGAGGGCTTGAAGTTGAACCAGTCAAGATCAAGGAAATCCAAGAAATTCCATCACAGACCACACTTCAAGAACTGCGCTCCCTCCAAGGGCAACTGGCTTACATTCGCAGGTTCATCTCAAACCTCTCACGTCATTGTAAACCCTTTACACACTTGCTAAAGAAAGATACACCATTCATCTGGGATGAAGCATGTCAGACAGCCCTTGACGGCATCAAACATTATTTACTCAACCCTCCAGTACTCTCTACACCAGTATTGGGAAAACCCCTCCTTCTATACGTGACCGCTTTAGACGAATCACTTGGAGCATTGTTAGCACAAAACAATGAAGAGGGAAAAGAGACTGTGTTTTATTACCTCAGCCGTAGGATGCAAGGGGCTGAGAAGAATTATCCCCCGATAGAAAAGATGTGTCTGGCCCTGATCTTCGCAGTGCAAAAATTCTGCCATTACTTTCTTGGCCATGAAGTAAAACTTATATCAAAAGTTGATCCTGTAAAGTTTCTCATGACAAGCCCATGCTTGTCGAGATGCCTTGCTAAGTGAGCACTATTGATGAAAGAGTTTGACATCGCGTATGTCCTGCAGAAGGCCATCAAGGGCCAGGCCTTAGCTGACTTTCTCACGGCACGCCCTGTATCGGCAAAATCTCCTCTATCATGTGACCTCCCTGATGAAGAAGTATTATATGCTGACCTTGTTCATGTGTGGGAATTATACTTCGACGAAGCATTCCAATCAAACCGAGGAGGCACCAGAGTAGTATTTCTGACTCCGAGAGGAGGAGTATTGCCTCTTTTTATCACTCTCACTCAAGTCGATTCTCATAATGAGGCAGAATATCAAGCCCTCATAATCGGACTGGAAATAGCCTTCGATCTCAACTTGGAGCAGCTTAAGGTCTATGGTGACTCTAAGTTGGTTATCCGACAACTCAAAGGAATCTATGATGTGAGTAAAGACACTCTCAAGCCTTATCACGACACTGCAAAAATCATATATAGTTCAGTTCAAAGATGTATCCCTGAGTCACATCCCCAGGAGCTAAACTCGCAGGCTGATGCACTTGCGAAACTCGGCGCTACAATTCAGTTGTCCTCATCAGAACCCATGCTTGTTTGGGTGGCAGAATGGAGACACATCGAACTAAGAACCGGGGTCGATGTGGATATTCCCCGAGTGCCCTCCTTATCCATTTGGAGCACTTCTACCAGCCAAAAAAGTAATCAAGATTGAACAAGCAATAGCACAGATTCAAGGAGCTAAGGGTCAGAATCAAGAACCAAAATTCTTTGACTCAATGTGTGTAGAAATTGAGCAAGTAGAAGATTGGAAAGAGCCCATCACCAGTTTCTTAAAAAATGGCAGGCTCCCAGAAGATCATATCGAACACAACAGTATATGTCGAATGCCCACCAAGTATACCCTCCTCGAAGGAGATGCTCTCTTTAGACAGTCATTTGACAACATTCTTCTTAGCTACGTCGATATCCAAGAATCAACTAAGGTGTTAGAAGAAGTCCACTCAGGCATCTGTGGACTACACCAATCCGATCCTAAGCTCTATGAGTGAATACGCAGGTTGGGATATTATTGGCCTTCCATGATCTCCAATTCCTTAAGCTACGCTAAAAAGTGCCAAGTGTGCCAAATACACTCCAGCCTGGTTCACCAGCCTCCAGAGCCTCTACACCCTACGGTTGCATCATGGCCCTTCTCACAATGGGGTAAGGACATCGTAGGGCTTATTGACCCTCCTTTCGCATTGGGCCATGTTTTTATCCTAGCTGCAATAGATTATTTCTCTATGTGGGCTAAAGCAGTCCCCCTTAAGCAGGTTCTTGGGACAATGGTGGCCTACTTCGTTCAACATCATATCATATACCGCTTTGAAGTGCCCGACCGGATTATATTTGACAATGGCCCTCAATTTAGGAGTCATCATAGATCGCTTAGTCAACCGGTTCAGTCTCGAATGGAGGTACTAGATTATGTACCACCCTCGGGCGAATGGGTTAGTTGAGGCTTTCAATAAGACTCTATGCAATGTCTTAAGAAAGTCATTATCACAAACAAGGAAGAACTGGCATGAGAAGCTTCCTAAAGCACTGTGGGCGTATCGTACCGCTACGCAGAATTCTATTGATTCTACTCCTTATTATCCGGTCTATGGGGGTGAAACAGTTTTACGTCTTGAAATACAAATCCCTTCACTACGATCACTATTCACCAAGGAATAACCAAAGATGAGAGATTCAAGCTCTGGTATCAAGAATTGGATGCACTCGATGGAAAAAGGTTAGAGACTCAGCAGAACCTCGAACTTAACCAAGGGAGTATGAAGAGGGCTTTTGACAAGTCTATCAAGATCCACTCATTCATCTGTGGTGATCTAGTCTTAGCTATCAAGAGGCCTATTGTTATGCGTGACCAGTGTAAATGGAAGTTTGAGCCTAAGTGGGAAGGTCCCTTTATAATAAAAAAGGTCTCGCCCAACGGAGCCTACATACTCACACATCCTGGTGGAGAGGAGGCGATGCCCCCTACAACGGGTGATACCCAAAGAAGCACTATCTATGATAGGTATTAAGAAGAAAGGGACTCAACACGAAAGTAAGCAAGATAGTCCAAACAAAATTCTAACTCTTTTTATTGTAATAAAAATGAGTTACAAGTTACAAGAGCCCATTACTAGGGAGGTTACAAGTATCATGCATCTGAGGATAAGAGTACGTTTACAAACCAAAACATGTACTTACGACCTTCAATCTGAAGATAAGAGGACGGTTACAAGCCAAAACAAATGCCTGTCCCATGAGGAAGAAGCAAGCCCACGAAAGGAAGGCCCTTCTCAAGAAGACGAAGCAAAACCCATGAAAGAAAATTCCCCCATGAAAAAGAAGCAAAACCACTTGGATAGTCAGCTTTAATTCATCTGACAAGTAAGAGGATGGTTACAGGCCAGAAGACAAAACAGAGCCACTCCAAGAAGTTAGCCTCAGTGCATCCGATGTGTATGTCAAACATACAAGTCAGGTATCTCACATGACTTGTACATCGAACATACAACGTATGATTCATTCAATGTGTATATCAAACATACAAGATACCACAAGCCGTGGCTTTTGCCAGTCCATGAGCGTCGTTGTATATAGGTCATCGCAGAACGCTGCAGATACCGCACGTGACTTACCGCCACATGCGAGCATCATTCTCCACATCATGATAGGCCACACGTGCTGATGAGTGCTAACTGAAGCCAGTGCCAGCTAGGTCCTCCAAAGGCCAGCGCCGGTTGTCTTCCTAACCTCTAGCACCGGCAGCTTTTCTTGAGGGTCAGTGCTTATTCTGTCAGCACTTCAAATCATCAACGTTGGTTGTCTCAGTGCCAATTGACTTTTGTTAGCGCCGGCCCTATCGCGACTATTCACCTCCCGAGACTCCTCGTTTTTCAAAACTTAAGTTTCCACACCTCCTTAATGGTCACACGATTTACATGGATGACAGTTTACCTCCCGCAGCCATACACTTCCCCACGACGGTTCACCTCTTGCAACCGTGCAGCCCACCTCCTGTGGCCGTGCGTCTCCCATCGGAACTTCTCCTATACGTCTAGAAACCCACTGAAAAAATTTCCCTCCTGTGTTTTTAGCCTGTCATCAAAACCTCACCAGAAACTTCTGCGAACTTCCCTAAGTTCCCAGAAACCTTTGCAACACCATTAGCAATGTCAGAAAGTGGCGACAACACTGGACACTCCTTAAAATCCTCATAAAACTCCTGAAGATATGCAAATATGCTTGTTGTTTCACTTCCCGCCTCTTTTACCAGAAAAAAAAACAAAACAAAACACTGGGAAACTCCTTAGAATTCCCCAAAAAACTCCCAAGACCTACGAAAATGCTTGCCATGGTGTTTCCCGCCTCTTCCACCTCAAGAAAAATTCCACGGTCCAAGCTCTTCCCTCCATCAGAATGTCCTCTACGTTAAAAACTTTCTCTGCAACTTCACCGAATTCTTGGCGAAGTCTGACCGTTGAAGGTCTTCCCTACAAAAACCACCGAAATCCCATTGTCTGTCGAAGAACCTTCCATTGAAAGTTGTTGCTGAAATCTCATTGCTCGCTGGAACTGCAACCGAGCACCCTCTCCTCACTGTTAAAGAAAACTTATGCTTAAGTTTTTTTACCCTTGGTGAAAAATGAGGGAAAACAAGATTTTACCCCCTTATATAAACTACATTGCCCTCAAATCCCCCACACAAACTGGGAATTCCAATCGCGTCCAAGGAAAGTCAAGCAACGATTAGCCGGATCGGGTTTTGACTCGAGGCCCGAGGTAACTCTCATCGATCCATGACTTAGCACCGAGTGAATTCCAAACAACCCTAGCGTCGGCTGCCTAGTGCTGAGTGAATTTCAAACAACCCTAGCACCGGTTGACTAGCATCGAGTGAGTTTCAAACCACCTTAGCGTCAGTTGATTTACTGTCGGTCATTTCCAAACAATATCACAGCTCATGCCAGTTGAGTTTCAAACAACCCAACGCCGGTTGCATTTTTGAGAACTCAGTGGCGGTTGGACATTCCCAAGAAACCATGATCGCCACACTAGGCGCCAGATGTACCACAAGTGACCTATTGCTACCAACTCTAGCCTCAAGCCATGTATGTCCAACCACCATCCACAGTGGACATTGTACCCAAGTCGTGACGTGTCATCCCTAGTGGACTTGCACCCGGGCCATTGCACCCAAACTGTGACCTTCTTAATGGAGTCAAGAGCAGTCCCTCATCGCCCAATAGGAGTCACACCCATACTGAAGCCCATTATCTCTAGTGGATTTTGGGTCATTCTTACCCTTACAGTCCCCAGTGGGTCAGCTTCATACTAAGCTACCTTATCCCTAAAAAGTTAAGTTGATCTTTCACCCCAGAGAGTACACTTACCCCCTTAAGCCCTAGTGAAGTCCACCTCTGTTGGTCATCCTTCATCAAGTCACCATTTCCATTTGAGCCCCCAGTTTGTGAATGGTCTCAGCCATTTTATCCCCATGGATTCAGATTGCCATCCACGGACCTATTCCCATGGAGCTTCACCTATAGGGTGACCCACACAATGTCATGATGCACGACCCTAAAATTACATGGTCCAAACTATACGACCTTAAACTGCACGGTCCAAGCTGCACGACCCTAAACTGCTCAGCCACGATCCTTGTTTCATGACCCTAAACTACTCAGCCATGGTCCGTGCTACATGAACCTAAATTGCACAGCCCTAGTCTTGTTGCACGACCCTAAACCTACATGGTCCAAACTATATGACCTTAAACTGTAGCGGAGGTCTAGTTACACAACCTTAAACTACATGGTCCTAGATGTATGACTTTAAACTACATAACCACGGTCCATCTGTATGACCTTAAACCATAGTATGCGTTCTGCTTGCATGACGATAAATTGCTTCGCACAAGTCCTAGAGGTATGACCATGAAAACTTGCCCCCACATATGCACACACGCCTTTACGTGCACTTTCACACACGCCTTCCCTAACCTACCTGTTAGTGTGCGTGCACCACCTTCATATCACCCTAGTGTGCCCTTTCACTTCATCACCAAACCTCATTCCCCAGTGAGTCCCAACCGCGCTCACAAAACGGCGAACCATCCTGCCATCCATATTCGTTGTAAGTTAGTGGGTCA
The DNA here is from genome assembly GCF_000471905.2 of Amborella trichopoda. The sequence goes on along the minus strand of NW_006499969.1, from coordinate 1,476,790 downwards.
CCATCATCCGCTCAAATTTCATACGTCATCTATCTCTCATAGGTAGCCTCGTGCCATATCCCCAAGTGACTCAAACCACCACAATACTCACTCTATGGCCTCAACGGACTGTCATTCATCACCACCATGGTCCAGTTGTGTGACCTTAAACCATAGTGCACGTCCTGACGACATGATGTTAAACTGCTTTGCACAGGTCCCAAAGGCATGACCCTAAACATGCCTTCACAAAAAATAACACGCATGATGTATACCTTAACAACGGAATGCTATGAGTAAAAATGACGGACGGGCATGGTCACAAAACCATGAGTAAAAGACTTCTGTGAATAAAAAACTAGGCGCGATGAAAACCCGAAAGGGCATCGTGGGTAAAAATGGATATAAGGGGTGGACATAGCCGAAAGGTCATGGGTAAAAAAGCCCCAAAATAAAAAGGAGTTGGTGAAAACCGTCTCTACGACGCCGCTTCCCAAGGTCAAGTGAAAATCCGTAAAGGACTCTTGGACTTATAAATAGGTTGATACAACACTCGTCTCAATAGGCCGCTTCAACCCACACTCAAAAGAAGAAAATCCCTAGTAACATAAATCCAGGACTCCAAAAATATGAGCTTCAAGGAAAAGATTCCGACAGTCTAAGTCCAGTTGCAAAAGGACTCAAAAGCCAGAAGACTCGCCAAGACGACAAGACAAATCTCATGAGGAAGAACATTATTCCCATAAGGTCACAAACATACTCTATAGACAAACATTACAAACATAATAAATTGACAAAGAAAGGGAAGAACCTGTCATAGACGTCATCTTGTCTAGCCGGCAAGACCAAACCTTCGAGATCGGTTAACAGAACTTGCCCCCAACTGGACTCGGTAGACGAGACCCAAAGTGATACTCTGAATGTCAAAAGAAAACCTGGTGTAGCAGCAAACAACGCCTACCAAAGAAAACAAATGAACTCAGACCAAATGAGAACAATTCCCTTCAACTTGGCACTCATTTGCTAGATGGGCCTCATTCTAACTGACAAGGTCCGTACAAAATCTTCAGATTCAAAATCACAAATAGTCCGCACGAGGGTGAGGACTTCGACAAGATCCCTCAAAAAAGTCTCTTCTCCCCCTAAAGTCTCTACAGATAGACCCGCGAACAATGCATCCCTACGTCTGAGCAGCCTAGTCACACCATTACATGAATCTCCTCTGCTTCACGTGGTTCAGTGGCTAAGAAGAAAAAAAGTAAACGCTGAAGGAAACTTTCCAATTGATTGTCCTTCTCGCTTCTCTTGGAGCACAACATTCAGCAGGGCAAGTTGTTTGAACATATTTTTCAGCACCATTGATCCCTAATTAGGAATAAATAGGAAGAAGGTCAATAAAGCCTACAAAACAAAGGAAATTCTCGACAGTCTCATAATGGCCCCATAATTGGTCAAGATCTTCATCAATACTTCAAAAGACCACCTGCCAAGTTTCATCGCAATCGTATATGTCTAAGGCAGTGAACACAAAGAAACAACTTCAGCAAAATCAGTCTCTTGTACTCTGAAATGGACCCTGTAACTAGAGCCATACTTTTGGCACGTCAACCAGCTGTGGGACCACTTCCATTAGACCCGTCACGATTGAAAACCGTATGGATCAGGTTTCGACTTAATCGGGCACTCCAAGATAAAGTTATGGGTAAAATACCAAAAAGGGGTACGCCGCATATTATTATCGTGTGGCCACTCTGCATCAAAACACCATTAAAAATTGTTGTTTTTATAGTCATGAGTAGTCACTTTTGGGGCCCATAACTCACTCGTTTCAAGTCGGATCGCTCCCAAATTTAGTGAGCGTGTTAATCTCATCAAGACGATCAATTCGATATATGGTACGCCCCGTGACAATGCCCAAGTAAAGAGAAAAACTAAATGAAATTCGTTGATCCATGAAGGACGTTGCAGAAAATTCAGCAGCAGTACATCTCGTTCAAGCAGCCAGATCACAACGCTCGCCCACTGGATCAGCACGAAACCAATTACATTATGTATGTGAGGTCTGAGGCTATCTCTGGTCCGAATCTCGCGTATGATGGACGGTTGGATTTCACACACAAAGGTGTCAAAGATGCTGTAAATTCCAGTAACCAGATTTTAAGATTCTAGTAAAAAGCTCAAGATGAAAAAATCTTCATCCGGACACGAAATAAATCGACATTTTCTGCAATGTGATCGTGACAGCATGCTCACTGTGATTCATGAATAAACATCAAAGAATGAGCACACATTCGATCTGAAGTTTTCGAGCTTCATCCAAAATTCAAGTCTCATGATCGTGGTTTGAAACATGATTCATGGCTCGAAGTTGGTATCAAAACGATCGTCATGCGAACCCTATAAGAAAACACTAATCTTTTGATCCAACAGGCATCAAAACAACCTGGGTCAGCCATGGAAGATCACACAAATTCTCGGGCAGCAGTAGGGACTGTTCTGAAATTCCACACATTGTTAGGTTGGACAAAACAGTCCTTTTGCACCCATTTTTAGAACTTCTTTAAATTCAATTAAATTGTAATTATCTTTAATTCTAGCTAGGTTTTGGGAATACACCTATGTTTGAGCCCAATTCTATATAAACAGGCATTACCTCATTGTAACAAAAACGGACAGAACTCGGTTCATTCGTTGATCATTCAATAGAAATTTCCATTCATGCTGAGTACGTCTTGGAGAGAGAGAGAGGAGAGATAAGAAAAGGGTCGGTACCCTTCAAGCAGGTAACTTTCTCTCTCCTCTCCTCTTTCTATCTCTTCTTTTCATCTTTATCTTTTTCTCTCTCTTCTTTTCATCTCTATCTCTTTCTCTCTTCTTCTCATCTCTATCTCTCTCTCTTCTTCTTTCATTCTCAATGTTGAGTGGGGTTTTCTCTCTCTTCTTCTTACATTCTCAGCACCAAGTGGGGTTTTTCTCTCTTCTTCTTTCATTCCTAGCATCGGGTGAGATTTTCTCTCTCTTCTTCTTTCATTCCCAACATCAGGTGGAGCTTTCTCTCTCTTCTTCTTTCATTAGTAGTGTCGGTTGGGGTGTTCTCTCTCCTCTTCTTTCATTCTCAATGCCAGGTGGATTTCTCTCTCCTCTCTTCTATCACAATCGGTGAAGCCTAGCGCCAGTTGGATTTCTCTTTCTCTCTTCTGTTGTAGTCGGTGAAGCTTAGCGCCAGCTTGATCTATCTCCCTTGCTTCTCTCCCATCGCAACCAGTGTAAGCCTAGCGCTGGTTGATTCTCTTCCTCTCTTCTCATCTGACACAGTCAGTGAAGCCTAGCGCCGACTGCTTCCTCTCTCTCTTGTCTTTTGATACAATCGGCAAAGCCTAGCGTCGACTGCATTCTCTCCCTCTTCTTCTAACACAGTCGGCAATACCTAGCAACGACTGTATTTTCCTTTCCTCTCTCTCTCTGTCTCTCTCTCTCATCCGCTCGTCTCCTCTTCTTTTCTTCTCCCTCCTTCTGTTTGTTCCCTTCTTCTCTTCCTTTGTAACCATCACTCTGCTACTCTTTCGTTCAACCAAGTGGGATTGAGATTAGCCTTTCATGGTAGTCCTGTCGTCTAGTCGTAATGTTGTTGTGACAGGATTACTTGGCCCGCCCGTTTTATTGCCACGACAGATTGACCATCGTGCCTAGCTAGTTGGTATTGGTAATGACTTCTAGTAGTGATCTTATGAGCCGATCTTAGTTATCGAGCCCGTTTTGCTACCACGTCAAGCCAATTACTCGCCATCTTAGTCCTCTCGCTCAATCGAACTCTTCTCTCCCCCATCTTTCTTCTCTTCTTATTTTTGAATGTGCATGGTTGTGTACTTTCATCAAAGTAGAAAAGGGTGAGGTCTGACCCACCTGCGTTATAAACTTTGCCATATGTGTGTGTGATTGTAGAAAAAAAGAAGAATACAAGCCAAGGGAGGCGATTCTGAACCAATTTTATTACTAAGGGGCTTTCTTCGTGATCTGAAAGGGCGCCCACGCGAGCCAACCCGAGTGAGTCCCGAACCCACCTTAAAATTCCTCTCTCACTGGTTGGTAACACCTGCCCCCGTTCTCGAAAGAGGTTCTCGAGAGAGCAATCTCAACATTCCTCCTCATAGAGCAAAGCTAGTCGCATAGTTGTCCTATATAACATTTCTTTCAGCTTCATTTGTATACGACGATCACATAAAATTCCAGTTGCACATCACCACTTCACCCACCAAGCTCTAATTCTATGTGTGACATCTTCTTTAATCTCTCCAATTAATTGTGTACTTGGGCTACTTGCCACTTCTAAGCACCCTAATTCGATTTCCTGATTGGTTTTCAATTTCCAAATTAAATTTACTGAAGCAATAGGTGTAGACACCCCAACCGAAATTTGACTAAAAGAATTCCTAGAAACCTATAACTCTGAGCCCTAGGGATCACACTAAGCCTAGTGAGCCTATGTAAGGACCAATATTTCCTGGCTATAGAAACACAGGCAGCGGTAGGATTTCGAGAGAGAAGAAGCACGCACGGCGGTGAGGGGGAGAGCTTACCATCGTGCATATCTGAGAGTTATCACCACGCATGAAGAGAGAGAAAAAGAGTAATGTCGCACATGAAGAAGGAGAAAGAAAAGTCAGCGCAGTGTGAGTTATCACTGCGCGTTAAAAGTGAGAGGCAGTGCCGTTTGTGAAGAGAGAGGAACAACATCGTTTGTGAAGAGAGCGGGGCAGTTCTGTTTGTGAAGAGAGAGGAGCAGTGCCATTTTTGAAGAGAGAGGCAGCGTAGTTTGTGAAGAGAGAGGGCAGCATCGTTTGTGAAGAGAGAGCTGCAACACCATGCATGTAGTGTCGTGCATGTAGCATTGTGCAGGTCATCGTCGCGCATGATATAGATTCCATCTGCCAAATGCATGCTGCCACACATGCCACGTGTCCTTGTGCATGTGTGGTTCTTATCACTTGCCCAACTTTGGGCTGCCACCAAGTCAGCAAGTACTTAAGCTCTCTCCCCCTCACGCCATTCATTTTTCCCACTCTCTCTCTCTCTAGAGCACACTTAGAACCCGTTTGTGAGCTTACTGTGACTACAACGTTGGATTTTGTGAGGAGCTCGAAGGGGACTGTGATAGGAGATTTTGGGGGCAACTTTTCTCATTAGGTAAGTGGATCAACGACCATTACACCAATGTTATGAGAAGGCATGAAACTAAATATCTACAAGAGTGAATGTATTGTAGCCATTCTATGCCTTGTTTAACTGAAATGGTGTCTTTGTTACATGATGAACTTTGATGTTGAGAAAGAATCTAATGCTGACC
>NW_006499969.1:1447814-1468714 GCF_000471905.2 Amborella trichopoda | reverse complement strand
TAGTTTGTATAGATAGTAATATATATATATATATATATATATATATATATATATATGTATATATATATACATACATATGGATTTGCTTTGGGTTAATTTCTGTCCCATGAAATGAATTTTAGTTTTATTTTCATGGTTTTCTTTGATTTCGCATTTCTAACACACGTTGACCCACTCCTACCTGAGTGACGTTCGCGACCTCCTGTCGTGATCCCGCGCTCTGTCGCCCTCCAGTAAAGTATGGTAGGGGTCAAGGGGCAAGGTCGTGACAGTTATGGTATTAGAGCAGTCAGGATAGAATTCTTAGCCTAAGAATTTTTAGAAGTGTCTTTAGGATAGTTCTTGGATATGCTTGTAACTGGGTGCTTGTGTTTTAGGTTGAAGATGCCGAGGACTCGTGCCAACAATGCTAGTTCAAACAACGAGAATAGCAAGGCCTTCGGTGAATTCTTTAAAACTCTAGGGGCCATGACACAAATGATGAGGGAATCAATACCACTAACCAGAGCGATATTGGTTTGATAGAGAGATTCTGGAGGCTAACACCTTCGACCTTTGTGGGGCAAGGGAGAGTAGAAAACCAGAGAGATGGAGAAGATAGGTGGAGAATATCTTTGAAGTCTTAAACTTTACAGATGAAGAGAAAGTGAGACTGTGCACTTTCATGCTTGAAGGAGAAGCTGAGCACTGGTCGAGCTCAGTAAAGCAGTCTTGGGAGAGATCAGGAACTGTAGCCACTTGGGAGAATTTCCTGGAGGCTTTTTACGAAAAGTATTTTTACGAAAAGTAGAATTCATAGAATTGCAACAGGCAAAGATGTCTGTGGAGCAGTATGCAGCAAAATTTGTTGAGATCTCAAGATACGCACCGCATATTATTGATACTGAGGTGCAAAAAACAAGTAAATTTGAGAGGGGTCTTATACCCAATATACGAGGAAGGATCATTTCAGCAAATCTCAAGACCTTCTCTCCACTAGTAGATCTTGCTCTAAAAATAGAAAGAGATTGTGAAGATTTTCATTTGAGGAAAGAAGGGAGATTGGGGGCAACGCAACCCGAGAATTTTAAGAGGAAAGCCTGACCCCTTCCAAGGAGAGAATTTAAGGGTAAGAAAGATCAGGGTAGTGTCAAGATTCAGAGGACTTTTCAAGGTGATGTAAGGGGCAATCAGCGCCCAGTCTGCCCTCATTGTGGTCTGAGTAACCATACGGCAGCTGAGCACTTCAGGAAGACCAGGGCCTATTTTCGGTGTGGCAAGCTAGGCCATCTAGTGAAAGACTGTTCAGTCAAAGGGCCAGAGGACCGACCAAGGACCCAAGGATGGGTTTTCGCTCTGACATAACAAAGGCTAAGGCGCTGACCTCTGTTCTTCGAGGTACACTTTCTGTTTGTGGAAATGAAGCAAACATTTTAATTGATCTTGGATCTTCCCATTCTTTTGTTGCACCACACTTTGCATGCCACTTGAATGCTAAGCCTGCACAACTTGATTGGACTTTGGTTGTAAGCACACCTATGAGAGAATCTATAGAAACTGATATAGTGTATAAACATTATGGGATTGTGCTTAAGGGCCATATGTTACTTACAGACCTAATAGTCCTAAACATCCAAGACTTTGATTTCATCTTGGGTATGGACTGGTTGTCCACCCACTATGCGATAGTAAACTGCCATGACAAGAATGTAACTTTTAGATGCCCGAACCAGCCTGAACTGAGGTTATGAGTATCAAAGATGTTTCCCCTATACACATCATTTCAGCCCTTCGGACTTCGCGCCTGTTGGCCAAGAGATGTATGGAATACTTGGATTATGTAGTAGAAAATCGGGATGTCCAATCCAAGTTAGAAGACACACCAGTGGTGAGAAAATATCCAGAGGTCTTCCCAAAAGAGTTAACCTCTCTGCCCCTAGTAAGGGAGATTGAGTTTGAAATAGAGGTAGCCCCTGGTACTACACTTATATCTAAAGCCCCTTACAGGATGGCCCCAGCTGAGTTAAAAGAACTAAAGAAGCAATTTTAGGAATTATTGGATAAAAGGTTCATCCAACCTAGTGTATCACCATGGGGCGCACAGGTTTTGTTTGTAAAGAAGAAGGATGGGTCCTTGAGGCTATGCATTGATTATAGACAGCTGAATCAGGTTACGGTAAAGAATAAGTACCCATTGTCTATAATTGATGACTTATTTGATCAACTTAAAGGAGCCCAAGTATTTTCTACGATTGACCTCTGGTCGGGTTATCATTAGCTGTGGGTTAAGGAAGAGGATGTTCCTAAGACTGCTTTCAAGACTCGGTATGGTCACTACGAATTTCTAATGATGTCGTTTGGGTTAACCAATGCACCAGCTGTCTTTATGGATTTGATGAATCGAGTTTTTAGACCTTCTTGGATGATTTTGTGGTGGTTTTTATCAATGACATTCTAGTGTATTCAAAGAGTATGAACGAGCATGAATAACACCTAAGGATGGTCGTTTAGACCTTAAAGTCTAAAAGGCTATATGTCCAGCTAAGTAATAGTGAATTCTGGCACCCAAACGTAGATTTCCTCGGGCATATTGTTTCCAAGGGCGGGGTTGCAGCTAACCCTAACAAGATTGAGGTTGTGCTCAAACGGGGAAGACTAATAAATGTGTCTGAAGTCTACAGTTTTCTGGGACTGGCGGGGTACTAAAAACGTTTTGTGGAAGGTTTCTCAAAGATAGCACTTCCCCTGCCTCGCCTAACATAGAAGGAAGTAAAGTTTTTATGGCCAGATGACTGCGAAAGAAGTTTTTAGGAACCGAAGAAGAGACTAACTACGGCCTTGACACTGACCTTGCCTGAGGGGAGTGAAGATTTTGTAGTCTACATTGATGCCTCCCATAGAGGGCTTGGGCGTGTGTTAATACAACGGGGAATTCTCATAGCTTATGCCTCTAGGCAATTAAAGTCGTATGACCAAAACTATCCCACCCATGATTTGGAACTGGTAGCTGTGGTTTTCGCCCTAAAAATTTGGAGGCACTATCTCTATGAGATCGAATTTAAAGTATTTACCAACCATAAGAGCCTTAAGTACTTATTTTCTCAGAAAGAACTGAACATGAGGCAAAGAAGATGGATGGATCTATTGAATGATTATGACTGCACCATTAACTATCACTCTAGTAAGACAAATGTCATGGCAGACACCTTGAGTAGGAAGCCCATGGTGTTAATGGCTCACATGATGGTCCAAGAGATGAAATTATTGGAAGATGCGATTGAATGGCACCCAACTCTACAACTTAGTAATGAGGTGGGAATAATTTCATGTATAAGGGTGGAGCCCCAACTCTTTCAGCAGATCCGAGTGACATAAAAGGAAGATCCTCAACTCATGAAAATTCTTGGGGAGATGAAGTTAGAAGGATAGGAGGATTTCTCTGTGGGCAGTAATGGAATGATAAGATTTAGGGGTCGGATATGCGTCCCTAATGACGAGAATGTTAAAAGGGCTATCTTGGAAGAAGCACACCACTCCCGTTATACAGTGCATCCAGGGAGTACAAAAATGTATCAAGACGTGAAGAGGGTCGTTTGGTGAAATAATATGAAGAGAGAAGTAGCAAAATTTGTTTTCAAGTTCTTGACCTGACAACAAGTAAAGGTTGAACATCAAAAACCTGTTGGACTATTATAGCCATTAATCATGCCAGAGTGGAAGTGGGAGCACATAACTATGGACTTTGTGTCTGGCCTGTCTAGATCAGGTTCCGAACATGACAGTATTTGGGTCATTGTGGACCGACTAACTAAAGCCGCTCATTTCTTACAGGTCCACACAACTTATTGGTTAAGTGCCTCGATCTCGCCCTCCGGATCAAGATGATCTTGCAGCACGTATCTTAGGTTTCTAGTGAACCTGAGATTTGAGATCGCTTTCTCGGAACCTTGCTCAAGAATAAAGACATATATACCAACCGATGAGAGAGGAATTTAAAGTGGGTTCGGGATTTACTCCGGCTGGCTCACGTGGGCACCCTCTTAGATCATGTCAAAAAGCCCCCCAGCTGCTTTAGTTGGTTTGGAATCGCCACCCTTGACCTATAATCTCCTTGTTTTTCTACACAATACTACTATGGTTAATTTGCAAGATAATTGGGTCGAAGAGACCCACTCTTGTCTTAGGGCATTGCACATCCTCGTGGCTAAGAATGTGCGGGGTTAGAGTGATGAAGTGGAAATTTTGAGCAAAGGTCGAAAAAGAAGAAAACTTGATGAAGGGACGAGACTAGCTCAATAGTCGAACAGTGACAGACTCAGAGTGGTAACAAGATGGACATGGTACTCAGCACCAGCACGACAGCAATACTACTCGAAACTGAGACAAATGTGGCGAAGCTAGGTTAAGTCCACCTCAATCAAGTGAGGAGAGAAAAGAGTGAACGGAAGGAAAGAGAGAGAAAAGAAAGAGAGCAAGACGGCAGAGGGCATAGGGTCTCAACGGCACTACGCATTGCCACCCATGATTGTGGAGTGGTAGTGTCACGGCCTTGGAACGGCCCTAGATGCTATTGCTCACAGTTAAAGGGTGAGTAGAGGACTATGAACGACGCTAGACATCGTCGTTGGCAACATTAAAAGGTAACGTGCCCCTGCGCAAGCGGCAATAGCCTCTCATGGAGTGCGCGGTGACAGCCATTTGGGAACCGCCGGTGATAGTTCTCATGAGGCGCACGACGACAGGCGTGGGACACAAGAAGGATGACGATGAGCACCGAACACATGGAGGAAGCTCATAGATGGCGATGGGCACCGAGTCCGCGAAGGAAGCTCGCGGACAACGATAAGTGTTGCCGAGGCCTCTAGCAGGCTACGATAGGTATCGCCGTCTGCAATAGGCGCGCAACAGGGGAAGACCCCTACGGGCGGTAATGAGTTTCGCCATCTGAGCTCTTCACTGAGACGTCGAAGCTACGTCTATGAACGGTGATGAGCAGCGCCGTCTGCAGGCCTCACTAAGAGAGCGAAACAGATGAACAGACTTGCGCATGGCACTGCCATCACCATTGAGCGACCTGTGAGACCACGGGAGAGGCATGCACAACACTGCCACTGCCGCACATGGCCTCCGCGAGGAACTTTGATGGAGAAGAGGAATAAGAAAGAGCGGAAGAGAAAGAAGAAGAAGAAGAGAGAGAAGAAAATAAAAGGAAGAGAGAGAAGATCTACCTCAACCATAAGGGTACCGATCAAAAGTTTCTCTCACCTTGGTCTCTCTCTCCAAAGGTGACCCAACAATGGTAAGAAAGAGAAACTGTATTAAGCAAAAACTCTCTCTTTTGTGAGGGATTGAGTCTGTCTTCTTTTGTGCATACAATGATGTTACGTATATATAGAATTTTCCCCAAACATGGGTGGATGATCAAAAGTAACCCTAATTGCTAAAAAATAAGATTAAAATGATTTAAAAGAAATTAGAAAATAGGGAGAAAAATGACATATTTGCCCCTTCTTAACAATTTGTGGAATTCCATAACAGTCCATGTGTTGCCTTAGAACATGCATTATTTTTCATGGATAATCCGGGGTTGTTCTGGTGCCCGGTCGATCGAAAGATGATTGTTTTCTTGTAGGGCTCGACATGGCGATTGATTTGATACCAACTTCGAGTCATGATAGTATTTTTAGTGCACGATCCTGTGCCTTGAAATTTTAATGAATCTTGAAACTTTGAATCTATCGTGTGCTCATTCCTTGACGTTTTTCAATGATTTCTTTTGTAGATCACACTAATCATGTCGTTACGATCGTGGGGCTATAAACGCAGCTCGATTTCATGCCCAAACGAAGATTTTGCAACTTTGGAATTTTGGTCGGAATCTAGAATTCCGACAACAGAATTGCAGTCGCTTCGTTGGCTTTGTATACAGAATCCAATTGTTCATCATATACGAGGTTTAGGTCAGAGATGGCCCGAGATCTTACGCATGCGATGGAATTGGTCTCACATTGATCGGGCTCATGAGCGGCGTGATTTGGCTATTCGAGCGAGGCACAACGCTGTTGAATTTCCTGCACTTTCTTCACAGATCAGCAACTTTTCTCTAGCTTTACTTCGTGCTTGGGTATGATCATGGGGCATGCCACATGTCGAATCACTTGTCTTGATATGACGAACATGCTCACCAAATTTGAGAGTGATCCGACTTGAGATGGGTGAGATATGAGCATCGAAAGTCACTGTTCGTGACTGTCCCTTCAATGGTGTGGAGTTGCAGGATGGCCGCACGGGAATAGCGTGCGGCTCCTTTTGTTTCACTCTTTTTCTTAAAACGTTTTCCTAGAGTGTTCATTCGAGCTAAAATTTGACCCCTGGGAGGTTTCAACAGTGTCGGATCCAATGGTGAATGTCCCAAAGCAATTTGAGATGCCGAAAATGTCGCTCTAGTTATAGGGGCCGTTTTAGGGTGTTAGAGGCCAATTTTTTCGGATATGTTTCTTTGTCTGCATTACCTTAGACATGTCGAAATGTAACGAAACTTGGCGGGAGACTTTTGAGAGACCTCATGAAGGTCTTAACCAGTTTCAAGGCTATTCTGAGACTATATGATTTTCCACTGTTTTGTTAGGCTTTTATTGAGCGGGGGCCCCATGATGATGAAAAATATCTTCCAACAGCATGCCTTGCCGAATGTTGTGCTTCAAGAGAATCAAGAAGTGCAATCATTCGAGAAGTTTGAGGGATCTTGTCGCAGTCCTCACCCTCAAGGGACTATTTATGATTCTGAAGCATGAGGCCTTTGTAGGGACCTCCTCGGACAGAATCAGGCCTGAGGGATCTTGTCGAAGTCCTCAACCTCACGGGGCTATTTGTTATTCTGAAGCATGAGGCCTTTGTAGGGACCTCCTTAGATAGAATCAGGCCTGAGGGATCTTGTCGAAGTCCTCACCCTCATGGGACTAATTGTTATTCTGAAGCGTGAGGCCTTTGTAGGGACCTCCTTAGACAGAATCAGGCCTGAGGGATCTTGTCGAAGTCCTCACCCTCAAGGGACTATTTGCGATTCTGAAGCATGAGGCCTTTATAGGGACCTCCTCGGACAAAATCAGTCCTGAGGGATCATGTTGAAGTCCTCACCCTCAAGGGACTATTTGCAATTCTGAAGCGTGAGGCCTTTATAAGGACCTCCTCAGACAGAATGATGCCCACTTGGAGGTGAAGTACTAAGAACCTTTTGGTCGGCATTGTTCGCTGCTACACCAGGTTTGCTTTTGATGCTCAGGGTACCTATGTAGGTCCCGTTTAGTGGGGTCCAGTCGGGGGCTGCTGACCTTTCTCGAAAGTCTGGTCTCATGTAGGCTAGGGGATTTAGTGAGGAAGACCCTGAAGCCTGTGGTAGGTTAGACCCTGGCTTCATCGGTTTATTGCCTTTGTGATGGTCTTTAGCATTCCGGAGGGATCTTTTGGTCATCCTCCTCACCCTCAAGAATTCTTGTTGTTGTTGATGTTGAAATGTGAGAGATCTTATGCGACTCTTACTCCCTGATGAGCCATTTTGTGTTGTTTGATGTTTGACATTTGACGATTTTAGGTTAACCTCATTAGCATTGTGATTGTTTAGAAATTGAGTGTCGGTTGAGGCGTTAGTCATGCGTCAACCTATGTCGTCGGTCCAAGTGCCCTTTTGCGGGTTTTCACTTGAACAGGGGAAGTGGCGCCATAAGGACAGTTTTCGCCAACTTCTATTAATTCTGGGCTCTTTTACCCATGACCTTGCACTCATGTCCACCCTTTTTGTTCATTTTTGCTCACGATGCCCTTTTGGGGTCTTCGCCGTTCCTGGGTTTTGTTTTCCATAGAACTCTTTCACTCATGGTTTTGTGACCAAGCCCATCCGTCATTTTTACTCATGGAGTTCCCTTGACCAGGTGTACACCATGCCCCTTTTTTTTTGTGCGAAGGCGTGTTTAGTGTCATGCCTTCGAGACCTGTGCGAAGCCTTTTAACATCATGCGGCCAGGATATGCACTATAGTTTAGGGCTATACAACTGGACCATAGTGATGATGAGTGAGTAGGGTCATGGCTTTGACTCACTCTAAGGATGGCATGAGGTTGCTTGTGAAGAGTTGATGATGAATGGGCGGTGGGTGAGTAATGGTAACCCACTAGCTGACAGCAAGTATGGGTAGCAAGATGGCTCGTCGTTTTGTGAGCATGGGTAAGACTCACTAGGGAATGGTGAAAGATGGTAATGATGAATGGACTCATTGGAAAGGTAATGAAAGTGGTGCACGCACACGAACGGGTTGGTTAGGGAAGACATGCACGAAGATGCACGTAAAAAGCATGTGCGCATGTGTGGTCTCACTTGAGAGGTAATGGAGGTGGTGTGTGCACACAAACGGGTCGGTTGGGGAGGACGTGCGTGAAGATGCACGTAAAAGGGGGTGCACGCGTATGTGGGAGCATCTTTAAGGTCATGCCTACTTAACCTAGGCAAAGCAAGTAACGTCATGCGGTCAGGACGTGCACTATGGTTTAAGGTCATATAGCTTGGACCACGGTTATGTAGTTTAAAGTCATGCAACTCAGACCGTGCAGTTTAAGGTCGTGCAACAGACCTCCACAATGTGTAGTTTAAGGTCATACAGCATGGATCATGGTTATGCAGTTTAAAGTCATGCAACTAGGACCATGAAGTTTAAGGTCGTGCAACTAGACCTCCGCTACAGTTTAAGGTCATATAGTTTAGACCATGGTTGTGCAGTTTAAGGTCATGCAGCATGGACCATGGTTATGCAATTTAAAGTCATACAACTAGGACCATGCAGTTTAAGGTCGTGCAACTAGACTTCTGCTATAGTTTAAGGTCATATAGTTTAGACCATGGCTATGCAGTTTAAGGTCATGCAGCATGGACCATGGTTATGCACTTTAAAGTCATGCAACTAGGGCCATGCAGTTTAAGGCCGTGCAACTAGACCTCCGCTATAACTTAAGGTCATATAGTTTGGACCATGACGTGGGTTGCCACGTGGATGAGGGTCTATGGGGGTATGTATGTGAATAGAAATCTGGCTACCTGGGGATAAAATAGTTAGGGCTATTCACAAGCGGAGAGCATTTAGATGAAGATGGTGGCCCTACGAAGAGTGGTGAGCAGAAGCAAATCTTCATCGGGGATTAAGAGGGCCAGTGTGACTCTATGGGGATAATGATGGGGCTTCATGTAACTCCACTGGGGATGACAGTTTGGAGTGCAAGCGTAACCCTGCTAGGGGTTGAGAAGATAAGCATGGACCTAATCTCCTGGGGATAGTGGGTCTCAATACGGTGTGACTCTCACTAGAACGTCGGTGCGAAACGAACTCATTGGTGATTAAAGGGGTAGGTATAACCTTTTGCAGATATCTAACTCCACCGAAGATGTTGATGAAATACACCCTAGTGAAGAGGTGGTCCATCTCTCGGTTTGAAGTTATGCTTCTGAGCCATGCTTGAACCATCGCTATGCAGTTTTAAAGTCGTGCGGCTAGGACCCTCGCTACAGTTTAAGGTCATGTACTTTGGACCTTGGTCGTACAGTTTTGAGTCGTGTGACGAGGACTTAGTGGTTTATGGTTGTGTAACTAGACCTCCACTACAGTTTAAGGTCATATAGTTTTGATCATGTAGTTTAGGGTCATGAATCTTGACCATAGTGTGGTAAGGGAATGCGCCTCCATGGGGAATAGAGCCATCACTGAAGATTGGACTCCCTGAGGAGTGAGAATGTGGTGCAGGGAATGAACTTCCTAAGAATGCAGGACAAAGGTCCAGGTTCCTGTGTCATGGTATGCACGTGGCACTAAGTGTTGGATGGTGCATGCGGCATTAATCTTAAATGATGTGCGCACAGTGTTAGGTCCCTTGATGAAAGCGCACGATAGTATCCCTTGATGAGCCATGAGGTGATGACTTTTTGACGAGGCGCTCGACAATAGTCTTGACGAGGCACCAGGCGATAGCCCCCTGACAAAGTGCGCGGTGATAGCCCCCTAACAAAGCACGCGACGATAGTTTTTGGGTGAAGCGAACAGCGATAACCCTTTCGGCTCTCGGGCTTGACCTCCCCTAGCTTGGTCTTATTGCTATCAAGAACTAGGGACTAGAGCATCATTTCTTTTTTGTCGAGGTTAGTTTGCAGTACTGTTGAGTATAAGAGGGGGAAAAACCACTCTGTATTATTTTACTGAAGTGTGAAACAGTTGAAGAGATTTCTTAGAGAGAGAGAGAGGGCTTGAGCTTCTAGGGAGATATTTCCCAGCTAGAATTTCCTAGCCAAAATCGGCAGCAGAGAGGGAGCTCTTTCTGGAGAGCTTCAGTGGGTTGTAGGCCTTCGCGAGGTGCTTGTGAACATCCTTGGAGACTGCCCAGGCTCTTTGAGCAAGGAACAAGGTATCTCGGGACCCTAGCCAAGTTTGCAGAGGTGCCCTGCAGGCGTTTGGATGCTCCTATGGTAGTTCTGTAGAGAGTTCAGAGGGCTCTATCAATCCTCTGGTTATTAGAGGAGGAGAGGAAGGAGCAGTGGACTCACCGGGAACTCAGCGGAATTCCGGTGAGTTTGTGGTGAACTTGCTAAAGTGGAAAAGGGAGATCCGCAGGGTCACAGGGAGCTTTCGAGAATTTTCGGTGGCTTTTCGCTGACTCTGGTAATGAATAGATGGTGGGGAAGGGTTTTTCCGGTGGTCGGAAGTGAATGTCCAATGAAGAGGGGAAACGTCGGTGGGCACTTGAAGGGTTGCGAGGCCATAATGGTCGAGAGACGAAGGGTCGTGGGACGGCGAATGGTCACCATCCGCACGCGCGGTGGCATGTCACGTCGCAAGTGTCAAGCGTTGTGTCTGTATTTCGGGGAACGCATGTGTGGTGCTTGCTTGACAGCTGGAGCACAGCATTAACACATCTTGGTCGCAAGACGGTGATACCATTTTAGTGTGCAGACATCGACAATCCGGCTTTCTATTTTTTGTTTGCGTGTAGCCATAGGGGGGGTAGAAGTCTCTCAGTTGAATATCTCCTCGACAGTCGGTCAAGGCTTCGAAAGTTCCCAAAATGCTGGTCTCTTCAAAACGGGACCTTATCGTTATCGAGGACAAGGAGCCTCCCATTGCTGAGAACAGACCACATCCTTCATCTCAACCTGTTATTTCTAGGGGCAAAGCTGGGCCAGCGCCTTTTTACGACCTGATAGTAACGGGCAACAAGGCAATTTCTCTTGCAACTTTGAGAGGGGTACTTATGTTTCCTGCTCAAAGGGAACCTATCATAGGTGGAGCTTTTGTAGTCACTTCTTTCTCGGGGAAAGTTGTTCATCCTCTCATTTGGCACACTCACAGTGGCTTTATCATATCACAGGCCAAGATGCCTTTCCTTGTGCAGGTTACTAAGCTCAATCATTGTAATGTCTCCAAGGACAATGGGTGTGACCTTCTCAGAGCCACTTATCAACTTTTCAGTCAGGCTTCTTTCTTCAAGTTGATCGCATTCGCGCTTTTGATGAAGAGGCTGATGGACAACCTCATAGACTTTGACATCCCTTGTGCAAACTTGTTCAAAGAGAAGGTGACTGAAGTGGCTCAACAAGCTATGGTAGTTCTGGATTTAGAAGAATCGGCTTCCATTTAGAAGCATCCTTCTGTTAGACATTTACTTAGACTCTTCCCTAGGCCTTTGACTGTTGCTCATGCTGTGACGGCGCACCTGGGTAACCTTAAAACCAACTTGCTCATGCGACAGTTCATTCACTCGGATTTTGAGAGGTTGCCTTCGGAGGTTACTTCGATATCTAACTAAATCGCATGTTTTAAAAATGAAGATGACATGGTGATTCTCGAGCTGAGCATCAACGATTTGCAAGACTTGCTTGTCAGTCCCGTGAGGTAGGAAAAGACCAATTTTCTCCTTAGTTGGTACGTGAGGAAAACCCTCCTTTGCTTAGAAAGTTCGTGCTTCTTCAAGCGGCGGCTATGAAAGATGGAATTAAGTGGACACAACAGGACCATTATAGGCTTAGTCTTGAGAATTGAGTGAACACCTTAATTTATAACTCCTTGTATACAAGTTGTCAGTAATAGTAGTAAAATGTCCCCTTTTACCTTTTACTGACATTGGTAACAATCTTTGATTGATGAATGAAGAACCTCTTTTCTCTTTCTATGCAATGTGTGTCTCTTATTTTCCTTCTTTTTCTATTTCATTACTTTCGCCCTTTCACAGTTTGAGACAAAAAAGAATAGCCCACTCCTTGCTTCGTCTTGTGGCAGCCAGTTGTGGCTTCAATGATCTCGAATGGGGGAGCAGTTGCTTCCTCACCCCTTAGTGTTTGATTGGACAAGGGCTCATAATTCATGGTTCTCATGATTTGATGAGCCTGCTTGCTGTAAATGCTCTAGTCTGGGGAGCCTTGGCTTCAATTCGAGGTATATTGGTTTTGAACTCGTCATAAGTCTTAGTCTCAGGGACAAACCCCTTTAAGTACTTTGAAGCGACGCGCATAACCTCCAATTGACTCTGGAGGTTACGAACCTCGCTTCTCAGCTCTGCCATGGGGTCTTGTTCCTGAGAGCCAGAAGGATGACTATCGTCTGCCTGTACTTCTTCAACAACCCCTGAGAAGTGTAAGACCTTCTTTTGGCTGCTGATGATCCCCTTGTTCAAGGAGGATGGACTTTGGAGTACCTTCCTTGGTGGTTGGTATGTCAGTTCTGCTTTTAGAAGAGCGATGGGGACATGCATGACCTTTTCCTGGTCCAATGTATAGGTGACCCGTGGTGCTAGAAGGTCTACCTCTAAAGCTTCCTCAAGCTCAAGAGTTGCCTCTAGCTCGCCATTTTGCTCCAGCGAATTAGAAGTAGAGGGGGAAGGTTTGTCTTTGGGAGAGGATACCATGACCTCGGAGAGGTGTCAAGGTATACTCGGGTAGATCAGAGTTAAAGGGATGATCTTGCCTTATCTTTCCTCCTTTTTTAACATGTTCATGATCATTCGTCCCAGATCTTCAATGTCATCATGGGACAAAGGTCTCGTCTCTCTCACAAGCCTCCAATCATGATCCTTTGACTTTTCTAACGCTAGAAAGTCTGTGAAATAGTGTTTGGCATCGACATAGTGAGTCTTAGCTATAGGGAACGGTCTTTTGTCAGTATAGACCGTGTGTTGTCTCCCATCTAGGCTGTATTTGAAGCATTGGTGGAGCGTGGAAGGAACCACCCCCTGATCGTGAAGCCAAGGACGACCAAGCAGGACGTTGTAAGAGGTATCGATGTCGATTACGTAGAACTGAGCATAATCATTGAGGTCACCGATCTTGAGACAAAGGCGCACTGTGTCAGCTGGCTTCTCTCATGATTGGTTGAAACCTTGAACGGTGATGCGAGTCGGAGTGAGGTCGTCTGACCCTAATCCCAATCGAGTGAGGATCCTTCATGGGATCAGGTTGACTGCTGACCCTCCATCCAGCATGATCCAGTTGATAGGGCAGGAGTGGAGTTCACCATTCACAAAGAGGGGGTGATTGTGGAATTTACCCTCCAACTGAAGGTCGTCTTCGAAAAAACAGATTGCCAAGAACCCACTTATGGCTGGGTCAACCTCCATGGGCTCCACTTCAGTCTCATATTCCTCTGGGTTAGAAAGAGCTTGCACCAGGGCCATACGATAATCTCTAGACAACATGAGGGCATCATAGATACTTAGTAAGGCTGGAAGCATTCTCAAGTGCCCAATTACGTCATAGTTCACTTTATCCTCATTAGTCTTCTGTGTTCCTGATCCAGCCACTGGTGTGGGTGGTAGGGTACATTTAGGAATAGGCTTTGGTTGAGTTTTAGTTTGTGGCACTGGCTGACGTTGTTGCTCGGCCGGTGTGGTCTGGGTTTATGGGGAGGTAATAAGGGCTTGTATTAGGGATGTAGAGGTTTGGGGTTGCGGTTTAAGGGAAAGCGAAGGATCAAGAAACTTGAGGGCCTTGAGCTTTTTAGGTGTGGGTTGTCGCTTCTTTCCCGATCTTATACCTATTTGCCCCGTGCTAGCTGATACTTCCAAGATATGCACATGTGGGAGGCCTCTTTGGAACAAGAGCTTGAAGATGACTCGGTTTTGGCTCGGGAGGATAGGGCATCGGCGACAGTCGAGATTCCAGCCGCCTGGGCCAACATCTCTTTGATGCACTCTTGTTGTGGCCAGGTGAGGCTGGTGCCGCCGAACTCTCTATTTAGAGTGTCGAACTCTGGGCACTGTCGATCTATACCTGTGGAGAAAATAGAAGAGGGAGATGAAGAAGAGTTAGAACGTTCCGGGCGGCTTTTTATGTCGTCACCAGAATTAGATGTTTATAGGGGGTATTTTAAGTCTTGGCCCAACTTTGACTATTGTGGGGTGCTTATAGCATCATCACCCATATTAGAGGAATCCCGAGCTACTGGTGGCTCAGGGATGTCCGCCTGATTGGGCGAAAGGATAGGGCGAGCTGCGCTTGAGATGAAGTCTTGCAAGGTCCGCAGTGGAGGAAGGGGTCTGAAGAATTCTTCCTCAACCGGTGGCTAAGGGATGGGATTCCTTCGGCGGGCTGACCTAGGTACTCACCGTCTCCTTCTAGATCCATGAGGGGGTGTTTGGACCGCCCTCCCTGGCTAGTGAGTAGTCCTAGCTTGATGGACTGCCTCACGCTTCCAGGACTTGAGCCTACTTCTCCCATGGTAGACATCCCAAGGCTGAGAGGTCGAGGGCTCTGAAGAGTCCAGTGTATGCTCACGAGGAGATTGTAGTCTGACTTCCTCTTGAACGGGCGCGACGGCCTGGATGCGTTCTGGGAGAACCGCACAAATGATGTGGCCTTGCTGGACTTTCTCCACAACTATAGCTTCGAACCCAGTGCACTCATTGAGTTCGTGGCCCCATACTTGGTGATATGGGCAAGACGCCTCAACTGCTTGGCAGGCTTGGGAGAGATAAGACCTTGTCAAAGCATTACCTTGAAGAGGGCCTGCAGAGGGTCTTGCTCGATGTTTCCTTGGTCTTGCGCTGGAAGGTCTTCTTGCACAGGTGGAGCTGGGACTTGAGGGTGTCCTTCTAGGTTACCATAAGATTCTTGGCATTGCTTCAAGATCTCGTGGAAGCTAGTGCATTCGCTGATGTCATGGCCTCAAATTTGGTGATATGCGCATCAGAGGTTCTCGATCCCAAGAACTTAGGCTGTCTTGTCAGCTTGGGAGTGACGAGTCCTTCTTCGAGCATTATGGAGAAAAATGCATGGAAGATAGCAAGTGCCTTGTCACCCTCTTGGATCGTACTATGTGAGAAGCCTCAGTTGCCCCGAACACTTTCTTCAACTCTTCAAGTTTTATCTGACCCTTGTTGATAAGGGCTTCGATAGTGTCCTTGAGCTTATAGCAGTCATGAGTAAGGTGGCCTACTCTCCTGTGATAGGCGCAGTACTTCTCATTCATCTCCTACCCAACTGACTCTGCAAATATTGGCCTCCAGCAGCTGGATCATGTTCTGTTCTAGAAGCAGTCGAAGCAGTGCAGGAGTCCACGCCTTGTCAATGGGGTAAAACTTATTCTGGTGCTGGGCTCAGAAATCGTTTCGCTTAGCATTTTTAGCGGCCGGGATGCTGTTGTAAGACTGCTGCTTGCCTCCGATTTGAGGCATCTATGTCTTAAAGAGGTCTAGAGTCTGAGGGGCTGCGCTCTTTGTGTCAATCACGATGATGGCCATGCTGATCACTGCTTTTTAGTTGCCCTGATTGTAGGAGCGAGAGTTTGGGCCGGAGGGTTGCTGACGAGGGCTACCATGGTGCTTGAACAACCCCTCAATACGAACTTCCTTAGAGATGAGCTCTAACATAGAGGGTGGATTGGATGCCTCGACATGCAGGGCGATCTCAAGAAGCATGTTCCGTATGCAGGTCTGGACCGCTTCCTTCTCAGTCATGGGAGTGGCGTGAAAGGTTGCTAACTCTCTCCATTGGGTGATGAACTTGTCAACCGGCTCACTAGGGTCTTGCATCAGGGTGAGGAGTTCGATGGTCTCCATGTTCCTTTGGACTTCATAAAAGAGTTGGTAAAACAACTACTCCATCTCTTTCCACGTGTGTACCGAGTTGGGACGCAGCCAAGCATACCACTAAAAGGCTGGCCCTTCAAGAGTCTCAGCATTTAGCAGAGGAGGAGTCGTCTGTCAGTTGCCATCTCTCGGTAGGCCTCTTGGAAGTGATCTAATATGTTGGTGTGGAGACGTAATACCGGTGAACAGGGGAAGCTTCCCCTTTTGATAGTTCGGAGGGAAGGGTACTTGGTCAATGTACGAAGGTTATGGCTTATGGTAGAGCGGCACCTCTTACATGCCTGGGACCTTGTTTTTTAGGCTATGGGCCACCATAGCATCTATGTTGGTTTGGGAGACCCCGCAAGAGGCAGAACTGTCTTGGGAGACTGGTGGGGGAGTGTTCCTAGGAGTTGTGTCCTCACCGATCGGGGAATCGATCTCATGGTGATAGGTAGTGGACCTGGAGGCTTCTAGATGTTCTATTTTTCAAGGATGGATTGTATCATTACCTCGAACCTGGTCATTCTGTCCTCCTGGGCTTCATCAGGGTCATTGATCACCATGACACTGAACGTCTCCTTTAAGAGGTCAGATGCAGGAGGAGGATCGAATCGCCAGGGTCGACGAGTCATGGCTAGCAGGTCAGTCTGCAGAGGCTCAGCTTGCCCCGACTGGACTCGATCCTTGTATGCCGATCTTGTGAGGACCAGTTCTCGACAGTCTTAAGACCGTGACTTCTTGGCAGTGACGACCCAGCAATACTCTTAGACTCTCTCAAGTTCTGGAGTTTGAAGAGGGAAAAAGGGGTTACGAGGCAAGAGGTCATCAAGGGTAGCGACCTCGACTACCTTGGAGGCTTCATTAGTCAGGATTTGAAGACCTCTCTTCTACTTAACGGATGTGGACTTCATTTCAGAATCGAGCCTGAGACCTGGACTGCCCCGCCTTTTTTTGAACATGCAAGGGTTGTGTCAATGAGTTGGAGCAGGGAGTGGGGTCCAAAGACAGAAGGCAGCCTGAGTTTCTGCCTTGAAGGTTAGAGGCCTTTGTTTGACATCAGATTGTTGCCCCGAGTTCCTTTGTGGGGCCCATGTGAGGGGCTGACTTGAGGCTGGCTCAAGATGGTACTCTCAGGGAAGACCTTTGAGTACCAAGGCTCGAGATGCTTGCCTGGTGTCGGAAGAACAGCAGGGGAAGGGGCTGGTTCATGACTCCGTCTGAGTTGGGGTCGGGAAGGGACCTGCAAGGGTGGTGTGTGTGGACCTTTAGGGTTAGCCGTCCGGGTGACTTAGGGGTCAACCAGAGCTTGGTCAATTGATTCCACCTTGGGAGGTCGAGACCCACGAGCTTGTATTTGTGAGGGAAGAGACAGAAGCTCGTCTCTCATAGAGTGGGGCCGTGTGTGCTGGGAGGGAGGATGAAGAGGTCGACCCTCATGTGCTCAAGGTGGCATACAGCTAGCGCTGCCCCGAGCTGTGGAAAGCGAATGCACGGCACACGCAGAGTTCGACCCAAGAAGGCCTAGCCCTTAATACGAGATCAAGGCAAAGTGGGGGTTGCCTCAAGGTGTGGCTCTAGTGGATGGACCACGAGCCCTTGAATTTGTGCAAGAGGTGGAGGTTGCAGGGTCTCCGCCTTGGTGTGTCGAGCCTCTAAGTCTAGAGGTTCAGAGAGGTGAAAGAGTATAAGGGGTTGCCTTGTAGAAAACCTTAGGAGCAACGAAAATTTCCTTGCCTCTCGCAAGAGTGATGGGGGCAGCTTTCAGGCGTGCCTCAGCAATATGACTGGCAAGGGACTTGCCGGTAGCAGGGTGTGTGCTGTGTGCAATGGCAGACGTGCCACCGATGCAAGGGGCCTTGGTGGAGGGTCCACCAAGGTGAGGAAGCAAGGAGGCAGAGACTTTTAAGTCCCCTCTCGTGTTAACCTAGGCAAGAACCTGAGAGCCGGACCGTGAGTCCTGACTCAGAAGGAGAGTAGAGAAGGAAGTTTAAGTAGTTTGCTTCCCTGGGATAGTCACGAGTGTGGGGATGAGAAAATCACCGACTCGGATAAATGGGTTGAACAACCCAAGAACCATAGAAAGAAATGCAAAAGTAAAAGAGGATATTGGTCAAACAAGAGCAAACGGACTAAGGGATAGTAAATCCTCAGTGGAGTCACCAAGTCGGTTAGGTGTTTCGATCTCACCCTCCGGATCTAGATGATCTGACGGCATGTATCTCAGGTTTCTAGTGAAACCAGGATTTGAGATTGCTTTCTCGAAATCATTGTTGAAATAATCAACCATTCTAATCGCTAACTTCCTAGTTCGATTGAACTAGTTTGGACTGATTTTGGTGACTGGTTGGGTATTTTTAAAAAAAAATTAAAAAATTATTCAAAATCTCAAAAAAGGGAATTTTGTTTGTAATGTATTTTTTAATGTTTTTCATGGCAAAAATAGGATTAGTTTTGGCCATTAATTTTTTTATATTTTCCCATTTGTTTTGACAATTTTAAAAATACTCTTGGGCACAAATCGATTATTTAAAATTTATTTTTTTCATTAATTTTCAACTTCGTTTGGATGTGCTTTGTTTAATTATTCTTTAAATATACTTTTTATATTTTAATAGATATTTTTTTGTATTTTTCAACACTTTTTTGACCACTCGGGACTTTAGTGGTTAGAACAGTTGAACCCACCAGTTTACTGGTTAGACCTGTTGAACCGCTTTAGGGCCCATGTCCAGTTAACCTTTTCGGTTCGATTTTTCCAACATTGATCGGAATGATTCCATTAGGGGGCAAAGGGAGATCATGGATCCATTGTGATGCTCTTTATATTACCGCATGACACTCCGGAACTATGATTATTATGGCATGGTCCTTGGACGTGGCTTTTTAGGGCCCTAACACATCCGTAAAGGAAATTTTAGGTAAAAAATTAAATGGTGAAAAAAATAGGTACATAAATAGATTTTTAAGTAATTTGGATATTTTTGCAAATTTAGAGAAAAAATATTTTTGATAATCCAAATGTAGTCGGGGACGTAATTCTACATTTATGTCCCCTGAGGTATCAATTTTTTTTTGTTTTTTGTTTCTGGTAGATTAGTGGGTAATACAAGCTCCAACTTGATTTAGAAGTATTTAGTGCTTCGAATGTGGCCTTGACCATAGTTACCAGGAGCGCCTTACTAGGATCGCGCTCCCGCTCCTTGACCCAGCTCAGGCGCTCCCTAGTCGGGATCTCGCTCGAAACCCGTTTCCATTTTTTTGGGATCTCGCTCCAATATTTAGGATTCTTGATCTTGTTAACAATGGAGCTCGCTCCTCCTAATTTAGGGATCTTGCTCTCATTAAACATGGATCTTGCTCCCATTAAACATGGATCTTGCTCCCCACTACTTCATGGATCTCGATCCCATTCACAACAGATCTCACTCTCGCTCTCGCTAAAGCACGGATCTCAATCCCATACACAACGGATTTCGCTCCCTCTACTTCACGGATCTCGTTCCATAACATTATAGATGTGGTTCCTGAACAAATTAGATCCCCATTCCAAGAATTTGAAGATCGTGATCCCAACGTTCTCGGAACTAGATACTAACCTAACAAGGATATCCTATAATCTATGGAGCTAGCCAACGAGGAAAGTAGATCCCGATCCCGAAAGTATAAGGTTCTCTATTTCCATTTTCAATTATAAAATTTTAATCTCCAAAAATGGTTTAAATCAAATAGATCTAAAAGCCTATGTAAATCTTGAAAATGGACAGTCTAGATGAGGGAAAGCTTTCTATGTTCCCCCCACAACATAGAAGTTCTATCTTCCCCCTTATCGAACCATCCATTTTTCAATGGAGGGCTAAGATTGCCCCAATCACAATGTCACGTCTCTACACTGTTTTATTTTTAATATTTTTTCTATAAAATTTTTTGATACTAAATTTTGGACATCCATTCCTCTATTAAACTCGCACTAACGAAAAATATAAAAAAACATATTTTCAATAAAATAAAATGACCATAATACCCCTGAAATTGTCAAGGGGTATTTTGGTCATTATTTTTATCGAAAAATTATTGTTAATATTTTCTTGTAGGTGCGCCTCAATGAGAAGATGGCACATACTAAATTTTATATCCAGAAAAATTATATTAAAAAAACTAAAAATAAACTTTGAGACATCAGATCTAAGATCAAAAGGTGAGTGGCTCTCTTGATAAAAGTGGACGGCTGGATGGTACGGGAGGATAAAACTTCTATGTTGTAGGGGGAACATATAAAGCTTTCCCTCTAGATAATGTGTTGCAAGATACAAAATTATTAGTACAACTGAGGGTGTCACTACATTCATCAAATATCTCCCTAAATATTAATGGGTCTAGCAATAGACTTTTCTACCAAAACAATTTGTGGTACATAAGCTAGTGCACTGCACACACAAAAATTAGAGGTTTTCCTTGGAGATAGAAACACTCAATATAGAGAGTGAAAAAGACAAAGCCCAGAAGACTCAGATATAGAGAGTGAAGAAGACAAGACTTAGAAAGACTAAGAACTAGTTTGGATGTACCCAAAATCGCAATATTCTCAGATGCCAATATAAAAAGATAGTAAGAACTGTTTGGAAGGATAACTACATAAAGTTTTGTAGTTCATTAAAAAAGGGGTGAGGTTTGTATAAGGTGTCAACCTTATACTATTGACGTAAGGTGTCAGTCCCTTATGTATTAACCAGGTGATTACTGGCAACCCATTTTCTTGAGAGAGAGAGAGAGAGTCGAGAGAGAGAGAGAGAGAGGAGGGAGGAGGGAGGAGAGTAGTACGAACGTAAGTAA
>NW_006499969.1:1371838-1401136 GCF_000471905.2 Amborella trichopoda | reverse complement strand
CTCTCTCTCTCTCTCTCTCTCTCTCTCTCTCTCTCTCTCTCTCTCTCTCTCTCTCTCATTTTATGCCATACATGTTTAGCTTAGAAAATAGCTTAGGCTTTGTTATCCCCATGCTTTTTACTTTCCTTTTTTTTTTGTATTTTTATAGTTAGGTTATTTACCTCTGTATATCTGTATCTCCCTAGTTTAGTTATTTATTTGTGATTTTCCTCTCTTATTTTCTTTCGAAATCGCTTCTTTTAAAATCTCATTGTTATCTTCAAACCCCTTTCAAAAGCCTTCTTGTTGAGTTCCAAGGTTGAAATAAGAGGGAAGCCGGCTTTATCAGCGGTTCGAGGGTAATAAGGTCTTATGACTTGATTCTCTTCCGAAACGTAATTTGACGGGACCCATACTCTTCCAACTTTTCGAAATGTTTGCACCTGAAATCAAGGTAGGGCCGAAGTCTCTTGCCTGTATTTTCAAGTATAAACATCTAGAATCGTGGCTGACAGACCTGAGCCTTGCCTGAATTTTCTTGCTAGGTATCAGCCAAAAAAAAACAATGTATAAGGTTGTAACCAATGTTCGCAAAATCGAATCAGAACGGTTAACCGAACATGGGCCCTGAAGAAGTTTAACCGGCTTAACTGGTAAACCGACCGATTCAACTGTTATAACCGGGCAAGTCTCGGGCGGTAAAAAAAAGCGTTGAAAAAAATAAAAAAGATACAAAAAAAAATACTCAAATATAAAAAATGATTAAAAGAAAACACATTCAAATGAAGTTGAAAATAAATGGAAAAAAATAGATTTTAATATAAAAAATGATTAAAAGAAAACACAAATGAAGTTGAAAATAAATGAAAAAAAATAGATTTTAATGAATAGATTTTTTAATTAAAGTGAGCATTAATGTCAAAAATAATTTGTAATATTTCTCATAATGTAAATAATGTTAAAAAAATACATTACAAATCAAATTCTTTATTTTTGAGAATTTACATACCTTTTTTTTTAAATAGCAGTCGATCACCAAAACCTGAACCGGCCACTGGATGGTTTCGATCTAACCTGGTGGTTAGCAGTTAGATCACCCGGTTTTTCTAACAATGGTTGCGACCCGTCCCTGGCCCAAGTTATATCATTAAGGCCTGAGCCTAGCCCAAATATGATGTAGGCCAAGTTGGGCAAGGCTGAGGCTTCGACCCAAGCCTAGCTCATTCCTCTTTTTTTATATTCTTTTCCTTATTTATTTATTTATTTATTTATTTTTTTTGGAAGGGGTTTGCCAGGAGAGAGAGAAAGTCGAAGAGAGGCAAGAGTGACGAGGGAAGGTTTAGGATTTGGAATTGAGTGAGAGAAATTAGGATTTCGCATTTTAACCTAGACCATATAAGATAATATGAATTAGCCTATAGCTATTAACAATAGTAAGTGTTGTGTATTACTTTATATGCAGTGTAGGAAATGGACTAAGTATACGGTATATAGTCCGTAGAAAGGTCAATTTTCTGAGGCTGCATTGGGTTGAACCAGGGCTGGCCCGGGTCCAGCCCCAAAATTGATCAGGCCGAGTATGTCTAGTTCAGTGTGCCTTAGGGTGAAACACGAAGTGAGGCTCGGCATGAGGTTCGAAGTGAATTCTGATGGCAGATGTAATGCTTTGGCCACTAAGCAAGAATAGCCTATCATCCCAACAAAAACACCTCAAAAAAACATCGAAACTTTTGAGTAATGCTTTCACATGTCAGTCAAATGAAGTAAGCACTAAGCACCTTTGCAAAACGCGGACAAGCATTCAATAAAAACAAAGTTCAGCAAACATGTTAATGTGTTTGAAGCAATTGCTATGCTACATTTGTTATCCATAAACGTACAATTTTCAAGTAGAAAGTTTTTACATTACCAGTTGGCCTCTGTGTGATTATTAATGTATATTAACATTAAAAAGTTTATCATTTAAAAAATTGTATGAAGCGTGAGCCCGAAAAGGGACAGGTTGACTCCTATGGCAGCACCTCATTCATGTGTGTTGGGATATAGATATTTTGGGTTCATATTGATATACATCATTATGGATGTATATGTCTCTTGGAACACGTAAATGTTGTGTTCTCTCTCCATTCTATGCTCCCACAAATTCAAACATGGTATCAGAGCAAGGTTCTTCGAAACTCTGCCGTAAACAATTTTCATTCTTCGTAAACAATTTTCAGGAGTCTACCTTGCCAAGGTGGGCATAACCTATCAATGGCTGCCCACATCTCGCCTATTTTGGTGCAAGCTCCTCCGAGAAAGACGCAGAAAGATTCATAATTGATTTCTTAATGGGTCTCACCTACCAGCCATCGGATATCTCGTTCTCTGCTTCAACACCATCGTTTTGAGAGCTTTGGGATCTGGTTTGTAAATAGTATCGCTATAAATTAGAGGATCATTGAGGGAATCATCTCTTTTTGAAAGATTGAATTGCTTAAGATTGACTGTTTTTATGGGAACACGAAATACCTACGATATTTCGAAATGACTATCAGACTTGATCCCTCCAGTCCAAAATATCTTGGAAGGAAAGATCTTTGATCGGAAGCAACGTGAAGCTCATGGTGATTTACCAAAAAATTGAAGCAGACCCATTCCCACCAATGCCATATTCCTCTTCATCATATGCAATAACCCAATCGAAGAGGATCATAAGAACTCACGCCAATGGAGATAACCCACTCTCGATTTATTCCATCAATCATAGTGTTGAAAGATAACCCACTCTCGCCGCTATTGTGTTTGCCTCGCTGTTCATCACCGGCACCAACGACGTATTGCCATCAGGGAGGAGGATAAGATCTCTTATTTGCTTTTTTTTAACTAAAGACGTGGCTTGGTCACATTCGTCATATTCATCGAGGCTCTTTTTGCTGTCATTGTCATGTCTTCCTAAGGTAGAAAAAAAAAAAAAAAAAAAAGAAAGAAAATGGGTGGTATTTTTTTAAGATTGGGCTATAATCTAGAACCAATTTATTGGCCTTTTTTTTTTTTGATATGGTTGTACTTAAAGAAAAAAATTGTATTTTGCAAGTTGGGTGTTTCTTCGCATCCACACCCGACTTGAGGGGGAGAGTATAGGAGATATGGAGATGAGATGAGTAGAGATGAAGTATAGGAGATATGGAGATAACACGAGTAGAAATGAAGTCAACATCTCTAATGTAACCGCTATGTAGACAAGAAAATACAAATTCTGGATCAGTCCAATTACTATGCAAAGGGAAGTTATGGTTGATGATCAAGAGTTCCGTCTCCAAATGAAGAGATGAAGATGATCGAAGTTTACAGTTATGGTTGATGATCAAGAGTTTCGTCTCCAGATGAGGAGATGAAGATGATCGAATTTCACAGTCCTAGATGTTGATCAAGAGTTCCATCTCCAGATGAGGAGATGAAGATGATCGAAAATCCAGATTCTGAATTAGTCCAACTACTATGCAAAGGGAAGTTATGGTTGGTGATCAAGAGTTCTATCTCCAGATGACGAGGTGAAGATGATCAAATTTTAGTTTTATGGTTGATGATCAAGAGTTTCGTCTCCTGATGAGAAGATGATCGAATTTTACAGTCCTGGTTGTTGATCAAGAGTTCCGTCTCCTGATGAAGAGATGAAGATGATCGAAAATCCAGATTCTGGATCAGTCCAATTACTATGCAGAGGGAAGTTATATTTGGTGATCAAGAGTTTCGTCTCCAGATGAGGAAATGAAGATGGTCGAATTTCACAGTCCAAGTTGTTGATCAAGAGTTCCTTGTCCAAATGAGGAGATGAAGATGATTGAATTTTTAGATCCTGGTTGATGATCAAGTTTTTCGTTCCTTGATCTTGTTTGATGATGGAGTTTTCTGTTGCTCCATCCTGTGTGATAATTGTCGAGTTTTTCGTTACTCGATCTCGGATGTTCCGAAGAGAGATAAAGAAAAATCCTTTTCTTTTAGAGAGAGAAAGTCTCTAGAAAGAAAAAAAGCCTTTGAAGAGAGAGATCTTCAGAGAAGAAAGTAGAGAGCCTAAGAAAGGTTGTTTCTTGGAAGACCATGGCAACATGTGATTTTTTTTTTTTGGTAACTTAGTATTGTTCAAACTCGAGCTATTTTATGTCAAAGCATCTTGAGTTTGAGGGGGAGTGTTAGGATATAGATATCTTGAGTTCATATTGATATACATCATTATGGATGTATATGTCTCTTGATAAGGTTAGGTATCTAGAAGAAAGAGACCAAGTTACTTGGTCATCAAGTTATCATACCATAATCATCTTATCTAATTGTGTGATTATCCTCTATATATAGAGGTACTTACTGATGTAAGCTTTCATCCAATATAATGAAGATGTAGCCGGTTGGGGCTTTGGATCCATGGATGTAAGGCTTCGGTCTAAACATCCTGAACCACGTAAATATTGTGCTCTCTCTCCATTCTATGCTCCCACAAATTCTAACAATGTGGCCTTGCAAATTTCTGACAAACACTACTGTCTAATTTGATTTCCCCAATTTACCAATAAACATACCCATGAAACCAACATCCGTAATCACATCCCTCTAGGAAGTAGGTAAAATCTAGTGGATAAAATGAAATCATCAACGCCTTAGATGCAATAGGAGTAAGATTTTGGATGAATAAAATCGTTCCTTGTTCAGTGATACACCACAACAATGATCTCGACGGCGCACTTTTCACAATTAAGATAAACTTATACAAAGTATAGCCCAAAGTTCCAAGAAATGAATCCTCTAGATAATGAATAACATAGGTAGAATTTTAACACAATGATAAATAAATTAAAAAAAAAAGGGTGCACTCTTCCAATAATTAAAAAATAAAAATAAAAAATAAAAAAATTGGATTTGTAATCATCCGAAATTTACACCCACCAAGGATATACTTTTAAAATGATGTTTTCCTTAGGCATATTGAAATGTTGTAAGTGTAATGTAGTAGAAGGAACAACCTATCCCATGTAAAACAACAATAAAGTGTAAAACCCAAGTATAAGTTGATTTTTATGGAAAGAAAGAAATCCATATTTTTCTATTAGAGAAAGCAATCCATGATGGAAATCACTCTACATAATGCTTCAACTATATTTGACAGTGTTTGAGGTAATTTTCCATCACTTGTAGCCCTAGTGCAAATAAGGAGAGAGCAGTTCGCGACCTAGGTTCGCAGGTACTAAAATACCTGCGGACTATGAAAGCCGTAGGTCAATAAGTTCTGATCCAGAAGTATAATTTTTTACAGTCTCAGAATGGACCAAGAAGGTTCAAGATCGTGCCTATGAGTGTCCTAAGAACACCTGCCAAGTTTTGTCGCAATCCGACGAGTTTTAGGTAGTGCAGACGACAAAACAGTTTTGGAAATTTTGTCTCTATCATGCTGAAAATGGACTCTAATATATATAACACCATTATCGGAGTGCCAAATAGTCTCTAGACCATCGTCATTGGATCCAGAATGATCAAAAATCCCTGGGTACTAATTTTTGGGGCATTTGGATACTTCCGGAGTAAGTTATGATCACATTACCCAAAATGGGTAAGTCGTACACTATTATGGTGCACCCTCGGTGAACCAGTTTCAATTAATGAAAACAGTGGTTCGCAATTTCTGGGGCAAACTTCACATGGCCATATCTCCCTCATCCCGAGTTGGATCGAGTCCAAATTTTGGGAGCAAGTTCATCTCATCGATCCGGTCAATTTGATATGCGTCACGCATGATAACACAGCCAGAGCCTAGAGAAATTGAAGAGAGAAGTTCGTTGAAAAGGTAGCAGGAAATTTCCAGCTATATGTCATCTCGGTTAAACGCCCATATCACAACGTTCAAGCATCGGATCGACCTCCAACCAGACCCATTACGAGCACAAGGTCAAAGGCTTCATTTGAGCCGAACCTCACACATGATGGATGGTCAAATTTGACGCACAATGAGTCTGAAGTTGCTGCAATTCCATCCACCGAAATCCAAACTTCAGCCAAAGTTTCCTAATTTTTCAAAACAGTCGTCCGGGCCCCAAATCGAGGTTTTCTTTTCGCAAAACGCTCGTGGCAACATGTTCGACACGCTACAATGAAGAAAGCGGCGAAAAACATTGAGAAACAAGCTGAATCCAAAATCTAAGATCGCATGTTTTCTCATGTTTTTGCCGCGTCATGATCATGGCCCAAGAGTCCAATCCATGGTTCAAAAAGGATATCAAAAGCATCGTCTTCCTCGGCCGATCAAGAAAAGAATAATACTTTGGCTTGATGAAGATCAAAAGGACCTCGAATGGATCCTGGAAGATCGTGAAGATTGCATGGCCATTACAGGGACTTATTCGAAATTTCATGGATTGTTGGTGTAGGGGCAAAATCGTTATTTTACCCTTATTTTCTTTTTTTTTAATTTATTTAATTATTAAGTTTCATCAATTAGGTTAGAAATTGATCATCCACCTATGTTTGGGCCCCACTTTTATATAAGGACGTACTCTCTACATATAAAAGATCATTCCTTGATCAATTAAAAAAGTGCCCTTTTGCTTGAGTTTTGGGTCATGGCTTGGAAAGAGAGAGAGAAGAGAGAAAATTTGGACAAGTACCCCTAGGTAACTTTCCTTTTCTCTCTTCCTCTTTTCCTTCTTTCTCTTCTCCTTTCCTTTCTCTCTCTTCTTCTTTCCATTCCTTTATGTTCTCTCTCTCTATCTTTCCCTCTCCACAAGGGTAGCAATATGAGCCTACCTTTTAGCAGGCTTCGTCGTGGTCTCTGTATTCTCTCTCTGTCTCGCTCCTCTCATAGGGATAGTGACGTGGGCCTACTGTTTTGACGGGCCTCGCTGTCGTTCCTGTATTCTCTCTCTCTTTCTAGTTTCTCACTCTTTCTTCACAAACGGCAGCTAAGCCACCGTCTGTATGTCCTCTTCTCCTTTCTCTTCCTCCTTTTCCTCTCTCTCTCTCTCTCCTTTCATGGACGGCAGTTAAAGTCGCCATCTATGCTCTCTTCTCTCTTCACAGACTGCAGTAAGCCACCGTCTGTGCTCTCTCTCTTCTGTCTTCACAGACAGCAGTTAAGCTGCCATCTGTGCTTTCTCTCTCCCTTCTTCTTTCTTCACAGATAGCAATAAGCTAGCGTTTGTGTTTTCTCTCTCTCTCCCTTCTCTCTTCACAGACGACAGCAAGCCGCCGTCTGTGTTCTCCCTTCTTTCTCTCCTCACTGACGGCAGCAAGCTGCCTTCTGTGCTCACTCACCATCTTTCTCTCTCTTCACAGATGGCAGCAAGTCACCGCCTGTATCTTCTCTCCCTTCTTTTTTCATAGATGGCAGTAAAGCCGTCATCTGTATTCTCTCTCTCTCTTCCTTCTTCACAGACGGCTTCAAGCCGCCGTCTGTGTCTTTTCTTCCCTTTTCTCCCTCATCTCCTTCTCTCTTTTCTCTTAATATTCTTCTTTGAAGGATCTGGGTAAAACACAGACCAGCCTTCTCTCCCTTTATTTTCTTGTTGATCATGCCTATTCTGTAGGACTAGTTGAAAAACATACTAGCCCTTGATTCCTCCTTTCTACCTTTCTCTTTACTACCTCTCTGAAGGACTAGTTGAAAGACATATTAGCCCTTCGTTTCACTTCTCTTTATTTGCTTTCTGAAAGACTAGTTGAAAGACACATTAGCCGTTCATTCTTCTTTTCTTTCTTCTTAAAGATATATTTTATCTCTGAAGGATCTGGAGACCAGGCTTCGTCTCTTTTTTTCTTCTTTATCTGAAGAGCTGGGTGAAAGACAAACCAGCATTCGTCACTCTTTTTCTCTCTCTATCTCCTTCTCTTTCTTTCCCTTCTTTCTAATGTCTCTTCTTCATCTAACCCCTGTTCTCTTCGCCTTTACTGTAAATATGTACTAAGAGTCCCTTGTTAAGGAGACACCGTAAAGCTGCCGAAACAACATGGACTCAATCATGTTATTTTCCATTTTCCTTTGGGTACACACGTACGTGTGCGCTCACCCTATGACAAGGTGGGGTCCTCAAACCCACTTGTCTGTATTATAATGTGTGTGTGTATTTGCATGTAGGAAGAAATAAGCTAAGGGAGACGATTCCGAACCAGGCCATAAGCTAGGGGCATTCTACGTGATCTAAGTGAGCACCCATGCTTTTTGGCCTGAGCATGTCATGGACCCACATGAGGTAAGTCCCGCCTTACGACTAAATTCCTCTCTCACCGATTGGTATTCCTACCCGCGTATTCTTAATGCAGTTCACAAGAGAGTGGTCTCAGGTCCCAGGTTCATCTCGAACCCGGAGCAACGCCATCAGGTCATCCCGACCTGAGGGCAAGATTGAGGCATCTAACCAGCTTGGCTACTCTACTAGGGACACGCTACCCCATAGTTGGATCGTTCTTGTTAGGCTTGTCTTTCTTCTATTTCATGTTCACCCTACACACACATGTCTTCGGGGTTAGTCAACTCCTTCATCCGAGTCGAGGACCTTTTGATCCCTGCACTCGTGACTCCGTTTCGAGAACAGGTTCCTTGAATGTCATTCTCCACCTTCCTTATGAGCGTTGGCCCCATGTCACGCTTCTAGGTCTTAACCTAGATCGGTGCGAGGAGGGACCCAAAAGTCCCTCACTCCTCATCGCCTAACCTTGGTGGACCCTCCACCAAAGCACCTTACATGGGTGGCGCACTAGCCACCGCACACAGCATGCAGCCTGCTACTGGCAAGTCACTTGTCGGTCCAACTGCTTGGGGCAGCCGAAAGGCCGTCCCTTCCCTTCCTGCATGCGGTGGTCTGGCTGTCAGTGCTCCTGTGGGTCGCCGTAAGGCCACCCCCAACTCTCATTCACATCGAGCTCCTATAACAAGAGGCTCGACACACGAAGGAGGAGGCCTTAAGGCCGCCACCTCCCACACACGCATTTGAGGTTGTGGTCCATCCACTCGAGCTACACTTTAAGGCAACCCTCAGGCTGCCTTAACCATTGTCTGAGTTCGGGTCTTCTTGGCCCTGACCCTGTATTTCTACTGCATACATATCGCACTACTCGTGGTAGCCCTCTGATTGCGCTTAGCCGAGTACACGAGAGATGACCCCCTCATCGTCCCTCACAACACATGCCTGCTCACTCTGTGAGGGGTGGTCACAAGGCCACTTCCTCATAAACACATGCTCGCAATCCTTTGCCTCGGCCTCCTAAGGCCCAACCTATTTCTCGAGATCGGGTTGACCCGCAGATCACCTGGAACCCTTCTGCAAGTGGCACACACGCGCTGCCCCCACAGACAACTCCAAGCTTCTGACCGAAAGGTCACTGGCAGTTGACTCCTCCCACGTTCGTCCCTTCTCCTCCGGACGAGCCACTCAAGACTTGGTCCTCGAAGGTCTTTCCTATGAGTACCCTCTTCACACCGGCCCTACCTTTGGAGCTCACAAAAGAGCTTGGGGCAAGGTTCCCCGTCTCTCTGGAAGCCGAGATAGAAGTCTGAGCTGGCTCCCGTCTCTGGCCTGCATTCCTTGCCGTATCTCATGGAGACTGCCCAGTCATGTTTGAAGAAAGCAGACCAATCTCAATCACTGTCCCAGTCTCAGTTTTGGAGAGAGGTACGCCAGAGCTTTAGAGCCAAACATGATCGAGACCTGCAAATAGTGCCAAAAGAAGAACCCAAGGCACTCGAGGCAAACAAACCGGTTGATCCCTTGGCCGAGAACCCCTTTTGTCCACTACAGGCTGTAGCAGAGCCTGAGATAGAAGAATCCTGCATGGTTGTTAATGCCGTAGAAGACAACCCAACCGTGCAGCCCTTGTGGTCCCAAGATCGTCCTGAACTAGTCCTAACCCGATCAGCGTCCAAAGCTTGAGCTCAATCGGGGCATGTTGAACCCCTACTGACCGACTTGCCCCACCCGGTCCGGCATGTGTGCCAGACCCTGACTGTGTGAGAGGCCAATCCTCTCACACAGGAACGCATTGACAATCAAGAAGACTGTATGAAACGGTTTGAGGACATGATTCGTAAGATGATGGAGAAGATCGACTTGATGGAAAGTACCCGGCTCCATAGGAACTCATCACACCAGGAAGCCAATTCTCCTCATCCAATGAATCTAGTCTTGAGGCAGTCACCTCTTATGCATGACCAGTCCTTCCCTCAGCAAGTCTCTCAATCCGCAGCTTGCGAGGCAAACAAATCTTGGGCATCCAGGATACAACCTTGTATCAGAACCCCTATCCATCTTATATCGACAAGCTCCCGTTTCCCCGTAATTACCAGAAGGGGAGACTCCCGCACTTCAACGGCATGAGTTTGCCACACCAGCATATCGCTCACTTCTATTCGGCGTCTCAAGAGACGACAACTGATGGGAGGCTTCTTCTTTGTCAGTTTGTTGAGACTCATGATGGGCCAGCATTTAAGGGTTATGCCCGACTCCCTCCGAACTCAATGCAGACCTGGGAAGAAATGGAGTGCTTATTATACAAGCACTTCTATGAAGTCAAGAGAGAATTCCATGCCATTGAACTTCTCACATTTAACCCAGAACCCAGAGGAGACGGTCAATCAGCTCATAGCAAGATGGAGAGTTCTAGCTGCACATCAAGCTACCCCCATGCTTGATATCGATGCAATCCAAACAATGTGTGCGCAACATGTGGCCGGAAATCTCCCTGCATGTTGAAACGTCGAACCTGACCTCTATATCGGATCTGATCTCCAAAGCAGTTTGGAGAGAGCCTTTTCAAGCATCATGGCAAACTCCAAGCCCCATCATCAAACGGGGAAAATAATCGAAGCTCTAGTAATGGTCATAGCAATGCTTGGGGAAATCAACAGAAAGGAGTGATCAGTGCCGCTATCACTATATCAAACTCTAAGAAGGCTTTGCCCCAATCTCTGGACTTCTCTAAGGGGGTAAACCCTCCAAATCCTAAGGGGCACCTCATGCATGCCAAAAAAAGCAGTCCTTCAATAAGGTGCCTCCACCTCGAAACCTCTATGAAAAATATTACTGGGAAGAACAGAACAAGAAGGTCTACAGCTTCGACAGGGAGTGGATCCCGACCTTACTCCGAATGCTGATTGAGCAACAAATCATCACCTTGCCTGAGGTAAAAAGGTCAGAAGATTATGATTTCGTCACCCATAAGAATTACTACGCATATCATAGGGTGTTGGGGCATCCTGTTCAAGATTGCTTCACCCTTAAGGATCACATTGAAGCTTTAATCCAGAAGGGGAAGATACAGCTCAATAGCCTCAAGAAGGCATTCGGGGCAATCGAAGCATCTCACGTGGTGACAGTTCAAGAAGAAGACAAGCAAGTGTATCATCTTTATGAACTGCCACCAGATGTTCTTCAAGAGTTGTTTTGTATGATGCTTCAAGCGAGGATCATCACATCAAAGTCGTTAAGACAGCCCAGACATTTGGCTTGTGGGATTGAAAACCTCTGGTGCCCTTATCACCAGATACGAGGTCACGATTTAGAGGGGTGCTTCAGTTTTTCGAGCTATAATTATAGAAACAGTCCAAGGAGACCACTCTCTTCTAGCACTATCCCAAGAGATGATGTTCGAACCGCCAGATTGTTAACACAAGAGGATACTCAGACACAGACCTCAGGGGAGAGCGCACCCCCCGATCCCTCAGACTCTAACGAACCCTCGACTTCCCAACCATGGAATATCTATAGAGGACGAAACAGAATAAAATCCATGAAGAGAGAGGTTGTTCGCCAAGCAAGGCTGGTCTCTAAGCCTTGAGAACCTGATTAGCCTGCGACCCTTCGGTCACTCCCCCAGGAAACTCTTGAGTCTCACCAGAAAATCGCCGTAAAATTATCGAGAATCCTCAAGCTTCACGCGCAAACAGCCGAAGTCCCGATAACCCTCACACTGTTCTCACCGGCACTCACTGGAAACTCCCTGGCAACTTCCGCTGAACTCATCGGGCTCTCCCTTGAACTCCCCAGAGCTCACTGTAAACCAACCTGGAACTCACCAGGTGAAAAACTCTCTATATTCGTTCCCACTCCAAGCCTTCGTGCACACCAAGAGAACCCTCACCACAGTCGCAGCAATAGTGCCTTTCTCCGGCCGTGACTGCCTTCTCACAGTTGCTTTAGCATTTTCTTTCTTCTGCCCGAATTCCCTCATGCCAGAGCTACTACAGTAACACAAGGATATCTTAGGAGTTCAAAAAACGTTTAGGTAAAAGTGAAAAATCCTTTACGCCCTTTTTATAACAGAACATTCCCTGTCATGCCCCTCCTAAAACAAAAATGACATCCAAGCTCAAGAGAACTTGAGTGTCATTTTGAAAAAAGACCAAGGGCATTTTCGAGAGGCCGAGACATTAAAGAAGCCAAGCAACAATGGGCCGAGCCGAATTGAACCAAGCCCGAGTAAAAAGCCTGTGCTGTATTCAGTCGCCGTGAGTGTTCATTTCACCATGAAGCCGCCATGGGTGTTCGTCGCATCACATAGCCGCTGTGAGTGTTCAGAACACCACGTAGCTGCCATGAGTGTTCACAACACCACGTAGCCGCCATGTGTATTCACAGCTTCACGTCGCCACTGTGAGTGCTCATGTCACCAAGTATCCGTCGTGAGTGTTCGCATTCATGAATAGCCGCCGTGCGTGCTCACCCTCAACCATCTTCTGTGAACTCCTACATGTCAGATCCCTGCACATGTTCGTGCAACCCACCATGAGCGCTCAGGCCGCCATGTGTGTTCCCACGTTGCCACCAACCTTGCTGCCTATGTACCCACTCCTTTTGCATGCACCTCCATGCATGCCTTCCCTAGCCGGCCCTTTCGTGTACACATCGGCAAGGTTCAACCCTCAGCATCTCGCCATCCCCATTGGAGTCATGTTCATGACCTAATCTTTTATCCCCAAGGAGTCACATTGACTCCATAATCCCCAGTGAGTCTGTTGTTACCTACCATCCCTCACTAGGACCCACCTTCACCGTCTGAACCCACTGCCCATAAATGTTTTCATCCATTTCATCCCCAATGAATTGGACCACCATCCATAGTCCCATTTCCCAGTGAGCCATTCCACCATCCATACTTACCATCAGCCAGTGGGTCACCATTATCCATGTTCCATCCAAACATAATCCATCATTCACAAATGGTCTCATGTTGTTACCCCAAAGTGAGTCGAACCACCACCATACTCACTCCATAGCCTCCACGGATCGTCATCCATCGCCATCGCGGTCCAGTTGTATGACCCTAAAACTATAGTGTACGTCCTGGCCATATGACGTTAAACTGCTTTGCCCAGGTCCTGGAGGCATGACCTTAAACTCGCCCCCACAAAAAAAACATGCATGGTGTACACCCGAAAAAAAAAGACAAGCATGGCCACGAAACCATGAGTAAGAGTGTTCCGTAAAATAAAAATCGGACACGATAAAAACCTGCAAAGGGCACCGTGAGCAAAAATGGAGAAAAGAGTAGACATGGCCGTCAGGTCATGGGCAAAAGCGCCTAATAAAAAGGAGGTCGGTACTAGCCGTCTCTACGGCACTACTTCCCCTTGTCCAAGTGAAAACCTATCAGGGCACTAGGACCAATAAGCAGGTTGATGCAACGCTTGGCTCCATAGGCGCCTTCAGCCAACATTTCAAGAAAATTCCTCAGTAGCAGAACACCATGTTATTGGGACATAAAAACAAGATCATTCACAAGCAAGAAACTGTCAAACCAGGCCAAGCAAACCTAGTGAGGTAGCAAACAACGCAACAAAAAATCCGACAAGGGTGAAGACTTTTAAAGCGTCTTGTAAGTCCAATAGGGCGTAGACTTTAAAATCATCCCGTCATATGTCCAACGGGGTATAGACGTTAAAATCATCCCTCAAGATCCATAACAAGGCAATAAACTATCAAATCAGGTAAATACCTTCCCACATCAACCAAGGTAGTGCCCTTTTAAGGTTGCCTCGCCAAAATCCCTCCCTGGTCGGACCAGGCATTCTGAAGTACCAACAAAAGCGCTCGACTGGGTTAAGACTTTAAAAACACCTTGTACGTCCAATGAGGTGTAGACTCTAAATGTCTCTTCTCCCCCTGAAAGTCTCCACATCTGGGCCTACAAGCCCTTAAGAAAGGCCCTCAGCCGTCTGAGCACCTTGGTCACCCCTCCGAAAAGTAGCTTGTCAGGATTATCCCTTTGATATTTGTGTGATCCGGTTACCAAGAAGAAAACTAAATTCGAAGGAACAATTTTGTTTCTGAATGTTGCACTTCTCGCTTCTCTTGAAGCACAACATTTGGCAAGGGCAAGATTTTTTAGGTCATTTTCCATTACTTATATCCCCGGTGCGAATAAAGAGATAGCAGTTCATGACCTAGGTCTGCACGCATCAAAATGCATGTGGACTATGGAAGCCGTAGGTCAATAAGCCCTGATTCATAAGTGAAATTTTCGACAGTCTTATAATAGCCCAAGAAGATTCAAGATCGTGTTTAAGAGTCTCTTAAGAATACCTGCTAAGTTTCTTTACAATTCGATGAGTTTTATACAGTGTAGATGACAAAACAGTTTTGGAAATTCTGCCTCTATCATTTTGAAAATAGACTATGAACTATAACACCACTATTGGAGCGTCAAATGGTCTCCAAATCATCGCCATTGAATTCAGAACATTTGAAAACCCCTGGGCACCAATTTTCAGCGCATTTGGATACTTCTAGAGTTATGGTCACATTATCAAAAATTGGCAGATCGTATACTATTACGGTGCACCCTCGATGAACCAATTTTGATTAATGGAAGTTATGGTTCTCAATTTTGGGAGCAAACTTCACATGGTCATATCTCCCTCATCCTGGGTCGGATCGAGCCCAAATTTTGGGAGCATGTTCCTTTCAACGGCCCCATCGATTTAATATGTGAAATGCATGATAACAAGAACCAAGCAGAGAGAAATTGAAGAGAGAAGTTCACCGAAAAACTTCCAAAAGTAGCAGGAAATTTTCAGCGACATGTCCTCTCGATCAAATGCCCATATCACGACGATCGCACTTTGGATCAACCTCAAACCAGACCCATTACGAGCACAAGGTTAGAAGCTTCATCTGAGCCAAACCTCGTAAGTGATGGATAGTCAGATTCGATGTACGATGAGTCTAAAGTTGCTGCAATTCTGGCTACCAGAATCCAAACTCCGGCCAAAATTTCCCAATTCAGAAAACGATCGTCCGGGCACCAAATCGAACCGTTCTTTTTGCAAAACGATCGTGGCGACATGTTCGACACATACAACAAAGAAACAGGTGAAATACATTGAGAAATGAGTTGAATCCTAAATCTAAGATCGCACGTTTTTTCATGTTTTGCCATGTCATGATCATGGTTTGAGAGTCCGATCCATGGTTCAAAAAGGATATCAAAACGATCGTCTTCCCAAGCCGATCAAGAAAAGAATAATCTCTTAGCCGGATGAAGATCAGAAGGAACTTGAATAGATCCCAGAAGATCATGAAGATTGTATGGTCATTACAGGGATTGATTCAGAATTTTATGGATTGTTGGTGTAAAGGCAAAATTGTCATTTTTCATTTATTTTCTTAATTGCCTTTAATTCATTTATTTGTTAATTTTCATCAATTAGGTTAGAAAATGATCATCCACTCATGTTTGAGGCCCACTTCTATATAAGGACGTACTTTCTACATGTAAAATACCTTCTTTGATCAATTAAAAAAATTCTTTTTTGCTTGAGTTTTGGGTCATAGCTTGGAGAGAGAGAGAGAAAGAGAGGAGAGAGAAAATTGGGACGGGTACCCCTAGGTAACTTTTTCTATTTCTCTCTTTTCTTTCTCCCTCTTCTTTTTCCCTCTTCTTTCTCTTTCTTCTTTCTCTCTGTTTTTCCTCCCTCTTCTTCCTCTCTCTTCTTTCTCCCTCTTCTTTCTCTCTTTTCTTTTTTTCTCCTTTATCTCTCCTCCTCTTTCCTTTATCTCTCTTCTTCTTTCCTTCTCTTTCCTCATCTTTCCTTTCTTTTCTCTCTCTTCTTCTTTCCTTTTCTTTCTCCTCTTCTTTCCTTTCTCTCTCCTCTTTCCTTTGTCTCTCTTCTTATTTCCTTCTCTTTCCTCCTCTTTCCTTTGTCTCTCTTCTTCTTTCCTTTTCTCTCTTCCTCTTCCCTTCTTTCTCTTCTCCTTTCTTTTCTCTCTTGTCTTCTTTCCATTCCTTTCTATTCTCTCTGTCTGTCTTTTCCTCTCCATAGGGGTAGCAATGTGGGTCTACCCTTTTTGGCAGGCTTCGTCGTGGTCTCTGTATTCTCTCTCTATCTCTCTCCTCTCATAGGGACAGTGACGTGAGCTTACACTTTTTGGCAAGCCTCGCTGCCGTCCTTGTATTCTCTCTCTCTTTCTACTTTCTCCCTCTTCTTCACAAACGGCAGCTAAGCTTTTGTCTGTGTGTCCTCTTCTCCTTCCACTCTCTTCCTTTTCCTCTCTCTCTCTCCTTTCATATACGCCAGCTAAAGCCATCGCCTATGTTCTCTTCTCTTCTCTCTTCACAGACGGCAGCAGGCCACCGTTTGTGCTCTCTCTCTCTCTTCTTTCTTCAAAGATGGTAGCTAAGCCACTATCTGTACTTTCTCTTTCTCTTTTGGCTTTCTTCACAGATGGTAGTAAGCCGCCATCTGTGTTTTCTCTCTCTCTCCCTTCTTTCTTCACAGATTGCAGCAAGCCGTTGTCTGTGCTCTTTCTTCTCTCTCTCATCACAGATGGCAGCAAGCCGCTGTCTGTACTCACTCACCTTCTTTCTCTCTCTTCACATACGGCAACAACCACTGCCTGTGTCCTCTCTCCCTTCTTTCTTCACAAATGGCAATAAAGCCATCGTCTGCTGTGTTCTCTCTCGCTCTTCCTTCTTCACAGACAGCTTCAAGTTGTCATCTGTGTATTTTCTTCCCTTTTCTCCCTCCTCTCCTTCTCTCTTTTCCTTTATTGTTCTTCTTTGAAGGATCTGGGTGAAAAACATACCAGCCTTCTCTCCCTTTATTTTCTCTTTGATCATGCCTATTTTGCAGGACTAGTTGAAAGACATACTAGCCCTTCGTTCCTCTTTTTTATCTTTCTCTTTACTACCTCTCTGAAGGATTAGTTGAAAGACATATTAGCTCTTCGTTTCACTTCTCTTAATTTTCTTTCTAAAAGACATACTAGCCCTTCATTCCTCTTTTCTTTCTTCTTAAAAATATATGTTATCTCTGAAGGATCTGGGAGTAAAACAATCCAGCCTTTGTCTCTCTTTTTCTTCTTTATCTAAAGAGCTAGGTGAAAGACAAAGCAGCGTTCGTCTCTCTTTTTCTTGCTCTATCTCCTTCTCGTTCTTTCTCTTCTTTCTAATGTTTGTCTTTCAACTAACCCCTTTTTCTCTTCTCCTTTATGGTAAAATATGTACTAAGAGTCCCTTATTAAGGAGACGTCGTAAGGCTGTCGAATCAACACGAACCCAATCATGTTATTTTCCATTTTCTTTGGGGTACACATGTACGTATGCACTTACCCTAT
Source organism: Amborella trichopoda (assembly GCF_000471905.2). The sequence goes on along the minus strand of NW_006499969.1, from coordinate 1,383,587 downwards.
GACAAGGTGGGGTCCTTAGACCTACTTGTCTGTATTCTAATGTGTGTGTATGTGTGTGTTTGTAGGTAGGAAGAAATAAGTCAACGGAGAAGATTTCGAACCGGGCCATATGCCAAGGGCATTCTACTTGATCTAAGACGGGGCCCATGCGAGTTAGCCCGAGCGTGTCACAAATCCAAGTGAGGTAAGTCCTGCCTCATGGCTAAATTCCTCTCTCACCGGTTGGTATTTTTACCCGCGTATTCCTAACAAGGTTCACGACAGAGCGGTCTCTAGTCTCGGGTCCATCTCAAACCTGGAGCCACGCCACCAGGTCATCTCGACGTAAGGGCGAGGTCAAGGCATCTAACTAGATAGTTGATACAAAAAGCAACAAGAAAAGTTTTGTAACCTCAAAGAAGTAAGTTAAGCTTAATTTGTTGGTATTTTTGGTTTGAAAAATATTTATATGTATTTCAAAACAACACTATAGTTTATTCTTTGCTTTGCATTTGGTTTTATTGTTCTTTCTTAAATTGCTTTGTAGAGAGAAAAAGATGTGGGTTTGAGTCCCACATTGAAGAGGAGAGGATTTGTTGAGTTGTATTTAAAAGCACGCATTCTCATACAATATACTTTAAGTACAAAGGAGAGAAGGTGTGTGCAAGGGTGCTTGATGGACAAAAAAAAAATGCAATCTTATATTCTCTATGCATGTGTGTAGCCATTGAATACAACTTGTAAGCAACAAAAGGCCCTCAAACATGTATTTTCTCTCTCCTCCTTTGTACTTAGAATATATTACATGGGAATGCATGCTCTTAAATACAGCTCAACAAACTCTCTTCTCTTCAATGTGGGACTCGAACCCACATCTTTCTCTCTCTACAAAGCAATTTAAGAAAGAACAATAAAACTAAAGGCAAAGCATTTTAGGAAAGAACAATAAAACTAAAGGCAAAGCATTTTAGGAAAGATTAAAGTATAGTGTTGTTTTAAAATACATATAAGTATTTTCCAAACTAAAAATACTAACAAATTAAACCTAACTTGCTTCTTTGAAGTTACAGAAGTAGCCCTGTTGCTTTTTGTATCAACAATCAAATATACTTGGAGCATTCTGTAAAGCGATATCCATCATGGATTTCTTTCTCTATTAGAAAACTATGGATTTCTTTCTTTCCATGAAAATCAACTTATACTTGGGTTTTACATTTTATTGTTGTTCTGAATTGGATAGGTTGTTCCTTCTGCTACATTATACTTAAAACATTTTAATATGCTTAAAGAAAACATCATTTTAAAAGTATATCCTTGGTGGGTGTAAAATTCAGATCATTACAAATCCATTTTATTATTATTATTATTATTATTGGAAGAGTATAGCCTTTTTTTAAAAATTATTTGTTATTATGTTATTATTCTACTTGTGTTATTCACAATCTAGAGGATCATGGCTTGGAACTTTAGGCTATACTTTGTGAAAGTTTATCTCAATTGTGAAAAGTGCACCGTCGAGATCACTGTTGTAGTGTATCACTGAACAAGGAACAATTTCATTTGTCAAAAATCTTACTCCTCTTACATCTAAGGCGTTGATGATTTCATTCATCCACTAGATTTTACCCACGTCCTAGTTGTAGGGATGTGATTATGGCCGTTGGTTCCATGGATATGTCTATTGGTAAATTGGGGTCATCAAATTAGTCAGTAGTGCTTGTCAGAAATTTGCAAGGCCACATGAATGAGTAGCTGCCATGGGATTACGGTCTAGTCAACCTGTCCCTTTTCCGGCTCAAGCTTCATACAATTTTTTAAAGTATTTAACTTTTTAATTTTAATATGCAATAATAATCACATAGAGGCCAACTGGTAATGTAAAAACTTTCTACTTGAAAATTGTATGTTTATGGATAAGAAATGTACCATAGCAATTGCTTCAGGCACATAACCTGTTTGCTGAACTTTCTTTTTATTGAATATATGATGAGCTTCATTCACATTCTTCAAAACTTGTCCGCGTATTGCAAATTGCTTATTGATAGGGGTGCTTAGTGCTAACTTCATTTGACTGACATGTGAAAAGCATTACTCAAAAGTTTCAATTTTTTTGAGGTGTTTTTGTTGGGATGATAGGCTATTCTTGCTTAGTAGCCAAAGCATTAGATCTGCCAACTGGCCATGCCGGTTGGCATGGCTCACTTCGGGTTTCACTTCGAACCTCATGCCAAGCCTTAGTTCGGGTTTCACTCTAAGGCCTGCTGAACTAGACATATTCGGCCTGATCAATTTTGGGGCTAGACCCGAGCCAGCCCGGGTTCAGCCCTATGCAGCCTGAGAAAATTGACCTTTCTACAGCCTATATATTTTATACTTAGTCCATTTCCTATACGTTTCCTATACGGCATATAAAGTTATATACGGCACTAACTATTGTCAATAGCTATAGGCTAATTCATATTATCTTAGAAATTATCAAGGTCTGGACCGAAGCTTCAGCCTTGCTCAACTTGGCCCACGTCATATTCGGGTTGGGCTGAGGCCTCAATGATATAACTTGGGCCAGGGACGAGCCACAACTTTATCCATTCTTTTTTTTTTACTGATAGGTAGCAAGAAAAATTCAGGCAAAGCTAAAGCAAGGTCCGTCAGCCCCAATCCTTGCCCTTTGGCAGCTTATTTGAGTATTATTACTTTTTCTGTCGTTATCAATGGCATGCCTTGTAGCTTTTTCAGTAGTTCCTCTGGACTCAAGCAGATGTCCCACTTCCTCAACTCGCCTGTTTATGCTGAAGAAGAGCTTAACTAAAGTGTCAAATCAACCTACAATCGAAGCATTCATCACTCAGTCTCCTGGACTTTGCCACCGGTCTCCATTTCGCACTACATGAGCCTAGTCAAAGCCTTGTATTTTCTAGTCGAAAAGTGAATTGATTGTGTTTGCAAGCGTGAAATTCTTCTCTATTGGTCTCCTCACCATGATCAGTAGTCTCTTACTATTTCTTTCTGCTTCCCGTTTAGAAGCATAATTAGATGGTCTTATTAGAAATTTCTTAAAATGCAGCTGCCATATAGAAATGTCAATGTCATGCTCACATATTTCAGTAACTCCATCTAATCTAAGCTACGCAACTATATTGGGACAGGGAAGTGCAGATAGGATCCAAGATGTCAAGCTTGATATGTTTAGTAACCTTTTGTGAGTCCAGCTGTAAATGATTTTGGTGGTCTCTAGGGAAAGTGAGGGATAGTGGGCAATAGTTCAACTAAAGGCTCTTGAGAAAGGGTTACAACCCTTCACGAGAAATTTGTTTCCAAGAGCTCATAATTGAATCGAACTTGAAGCTTTTAATGGAGATCTTTACTTATTGCAATGGATTGCTTATCATATGGAAGCTCTCTAGGAAACTCTGTAATGCCTATGAATAATTTATGCTGAAAGTTTGAGGGAGACATTCCAAACAAGCAATTGTTCAGCATGTCCAATGGTCAGCATTATCCAGTTTTTGGACCTTAGAATGTGAATCATCAGAGAATATTGGCTGATCCATTGGTCAATGACTTGATGAAAGAAGCACTTAGGATATTACAGTTGCTTGGGGCCAATGTTATTGCTTGGAGGGCAGAAATACTTTGATTAAAGCAACATTTGCCAATATGCTTCTTTACGATTTCTCTTTGCAAATGTTGTTGGAGGGTAGAGCAAATAGAAAGGAAAATCTGTTGTAATGGGTTCTTATAGGGGCTTAAGTTTAACCTTGTAAGAAGGGCCTAAATGTGATGGTGGTGTCAGCATTAAAAGCCTCGTGATTGAGTAAATGATTGTGGAGCAAGGTGATCTCAGCAAAGTATAGGATATCTGGCTCCTAGAGGCTTTGGGGTGTGATGCCCTGTCTTTTATGGTTGCCTCAGGGATGATCAATTTGGGAGCTCTTCAGGGGATCTACATATCAATGAGTGACAGTAGACGCTTTGTGGCATTTGCAGGGACAGTATTTTGACTCTGGATGTGAGGTACGCCTAAATTTTTCCCCCTTAAATTTTCATGTTTTGTCAAAAAATTTGAAGAACTTTGCAAGGCATGTATCTTTGCAAATATTTGGTGAACCACCTGCTAGGTCTGTTCAACACAACGATTTACAACTTTCTCCCAACTCCTAACAATGAATTTGAAAATGTAAAATACCTCATGTTGTCCCATAATATTGCTTCCTCTTCATTCTCTTCTGTCTTTTTGTTTTCTACTGTGTGGCTTCTAGCGGTTTCTTACAATCTTGTAATTGATTTATAAATGAGAAACGTTTATATAGAGCTCTAAACAATTAAACAATTAAATTTGAGCCTACCTCAAAAATTTCAATAGAAGAGTTTTTTTTTATGTCCAAATATCTTCAAATTGATCATCTCGACATCAAGAACTATGGACATAAGAAAAAAATGGATTTCAAGTTTTGGAAATAGTGTATTTTGTAACGCATTTTTTTACCGTCAATTTTTTAGATTTTCAAGTTTTCATAGATATGTCGATCTACACTATTTTTGAAGTTTTAAACTTTATAAAAAAATATAAAAATATAGTTTAAGGTTATCACAAAGATTTTCAATATTGAAACCACATTTCTCGGAACTATTTGAAGGTAAGCTCTAATTTGATTGTTTAGAGCCTAGGCTCTACACTTTTATAAATTAGTGCTAGTTGGGATGTACCTAAAACTTGAAGATTTTTGGATTCCCATCCAAAAACCTTGCCAAATACACTTTGTATTGTTTGGACCATGGTTACCGGAACCGTGGGGGTAAGGCCATGGTTGCACTTTAGGAACTCAATCTCTTGATTTCTCTAAGGGATTTTATATGGAGTTGGGTTAATAGAAATAGGGATATCAATTCTTATAAAATGGGATCTCCACCTACATTATTGTAGGATCCCTCCAAGGAGAGGAGCGATGCTATTAATTGAACTACTACTTTTATCCTCGGTGATATGGATTTCATTTGTTTAGAATAAGTTCACTTGTGGGGCATATCACATCGTGCTACTTTAAAATTATGGTATTGAAAAACTACAATTTAATATCATAGTAAGCCAATTTATGACATTATTTAATGATTTTACTACAATAAATTAGAGTCCTATAACTACGACGGCATTGATAATAAACTAACGTGTATAAAAATGAATCGAGCCTAATTTAATCATACACAATTAATTGATCTCATTTTATGGGTAGTGGAGCTTATATTCTTCCAAGTCAAAACCTAGATCCCAGTGACATAGGATTCACTCTTAGGCATCCTAGAATCTAGCTCCTTAACTTATTATAGGTTAAGAGATCGATCGCAACTCCAAAGAACTTCTAACCTATGTCAATTCGGCATTCCCCAAATTGATTCCGCTCCCGCCTCAAAAAACTATAGTTTGGTAGACAAATCATAAACTTATAGATTGAAAGAAGAAAAGATCTTACATCATCATCTAAAATAATTCTAGTCTCAAATTGTCTCCTAAACTTTTATATTCTAGTCTCAAATAGTCTCCTCTCAACTAGTGAACCCCAACACTGAACTCTCTCCTGCTCTCTCCAATACAATGCCCAACGCCCTCTATCCATCACCCAACACTCAACTCTCACTCTCACCCCAAGGCCCCGATCGATCTCCTGTTTGTGCCGCCCCTCTCTTGATCCCCTATCCACACCTGACAAACATGTGATCTTCCGTGATAACCGATCAACAACCCTCTCTCTCTCTCTTGATGAAGATATCATGCTTTTGGGGGTTTTGATGAAGGGATGTAGAGAGGAAAACTGGGCCAAGAAAGAAGGGGATGAGGAATTGAAATGTGAAGAGAGTTTGGGGTTGGTGAAAAGGGGACTATTTGGTAAGCAGTGAAGGGAATGAGAGGCATTTCCTAAGAGGAATGGATTTGCCTCAGGGTGAACTCCTTGTTTCTTTCTCTAGAGAGAGACAATGAGTTCAGGGTTACTATAAAATTGCATTTTCGAGGATCTACAAATAATATATTTACATCACCCAAAACTTCATGGCATCAATCAGAGACAAAACCCTACATTTCTCTTAATTAGCGCTTGAAAAACTTGTAACTTTTTTTGGAGTGATGAGGTGTTTTTACTTGAAATCCAGAGTAGCCCTTAGTTTTAGTTTTGTCCAAACTTGCCTTTTCCAGAAGAACCTTTCTTCTCAATCATTTTAAAACAACCCAAATGCCCATGCCCAGAGATAAACTTCTGGCCTCCTTTGGAGTCTCTCTCTCTCTCTCCATTATTTATTTGTGAGTTAACAGTAACTCAGCTAGTTTTTGGTCTTGACTGAGTTGGGCAAGTTTTCAGGCCTTTGAACACTGCTTGTAGGCAACCTAGGATTTGGAAATATTTGGAGGTGGGGTGTCGGGGTGAGGCTTAGGTTTGTTAAGCCTTCTGCTCTGCCAAATGTTTAGGTTTAAATGAGGTTAGCTTCAAGCTTTGCAGATGGATTTTAAGGATCAAATTTCATTGAAGATCGACAATCAATTGCGATGGAATGACAATTTCTCAAAACCGGGCAAGAACTTGGCTGAATTTTTGGATCCAAAAATCTATCAAAGTTGATTTTTCACTCCTAATGTTTCTAATAGATAAATCAGGTTAAAATTTTAATGAGGACTCAACTTTGCCACAATTAGCTAAACCTAGGTATCAAATTGAAGAAAGCAAAGAAAAAAAGGGGGATGAATTTTCGCACCCCCTTTAAACTGGTATGTCTACGGTACTTGGGCAAGCACACAAACCTGGTTGAGGCAGCGACTCCTCCAAAAGCTGGCTTGCCCAAGGTTCATACTACTGTATATATATTTTACACCCCAGAGTTTAGGGGTGGTTTTGGGCCCATCAGGAGTAATGCATGTGTCCACTAGGACACCTGCCCGATTGTCCAAACATTGTATCATGTGTACTATCTAGAGCCTGTTCATTCGGTCAACCATAAGTGCGCGTGAATGATTAATTCTTCAGTCTGTTATCTGTTTTGCTGTTTGGTGATTAACTTTCCTTGGCTATGGTCAATGAAGTCTTGGTTTATGTAAAAACTGTAGTAGTGTGGATTGCAAGTAAATCCATTTGAACTTTCTATGCTTAATACAACGACAATTTCTTCAAGAAAGTATATTTTGTGATGTCGTGTTTCTGCAAACTCTCAAATCATGTCTTGATTGATAAAGCACACTGTAAGGCTGTTCTGAGGTCAGGGTATAACTGCAACGATCTTGTGATGAATGAAGAGAAATTTTGAAAACTTAAAAAGGGGGTTGCGTTTTGGTTGCTAATGGTCGCACATGTCAATCTTTTGGCATAAACTATGTGTAAATTATGCCTGGAATGCCAGATTTAGGCGATGTCTCAGTCCTTATGGTTTCCTTTTATGGGGTGTACCAATGCAAGTGGGAAAGAAACAAGAGATTGAGATTGGATGCTGGGTTATGTATATAATGCTTTAACACGTGTCTCTAATTTGCAAGCTATGTTCTTCGGATCACAATAGTGCTCTTTCCCTTCAGCATTGCCTAATCTGATAACGTTTAGATATTTTTGAATTAGTTGATAATCTTTTCAAGCTTAGAGCTTCCTAAATTATTTGAAATTTTTGGAGTTTTCAGTTTCTCCCATGCCTTGTGCATTCTGTCAAACTCTCAAAAAGGTATTGTGATTTTGTCCATTATGACGTGCCCACTGCTTCAGGTCTTAAACAGTTAAACACATAGGAATTAGGGGTGGATGGAATTAAGCAGAGAGCTAGGAAGGCTTAGGATTTCTAGGTCTGAAAATAGCATATTGAAACAAGTGGTCCACTAGGAAGAGAAAAAGCTATCTCCTGAATGAAATGTCTTCTATAATAGAGAAGGAATACAGGGGTTCCATGAGGTATGGTTGGTTTATAAGCAAGGAATACAGGGGTTCCATGAGGTATGGTTGGTTTATAAGCAAGGAATACAGGGGTTCCATGAGGTATGGTTGGTTTATAAGCAAGGAATACAGGGGTTCCATGAGGTATGGTTGGTTTATAAGCAAGGCAGGGTTGCTGGTGCCGGCTTAAAGACAACGCAGTGGCTGTTGATGCTGATGGGGAAAAGAAGACACGTAATTGAATAATAGCATAGAATCATGGGTTAGATTTCAATTTCTATTGGGGAAGCTTTTTAACTGTCATACTCATTTACAGCAATCACACACTTGGTGAAGTCTAAGTTGTGCTTTACATATGTCTTTCCTTTGAAAGTGCCTTCAACGGTTATCATGCACATCCATGTATGCCTTTAAGTCAGATTTTTTTTTTTCCTGTCTTGGGTGGAATTGAACATGGAAATTGAGTGATACCCGTGATTATATAATAAGCGAGTAAGGATTACCCTTGATTACAGTAAGGAAATAATGGAAACTAATGATTTCTTATTAGAACCAAGCACCCATCTATATAATTGTGAACCACCATTACTCCCATGACTAACACCATTCAATCCCCTTGGTCCATTTCTATGAAGAATTATCCACCTTAAACATAGAAAGGTATCCAACAGTGTTAGGCTTGGATCTTTTAGTTACTGTGGGGCCGGTTCTACCCTAAAATTGCATTGAACTATTTTGCAGAATCAAGCATTCTTGCTTTTGTCCAAGTTTTTTCATGGAGATATTTGAAGATGCAAAGCTAAAGCTTGTGGGTCCTATGGGAGATGCCTTCTCACTGTGAGAAATTTGTGAGGAAGTATTTAAAGCCCTTCCAATTTTTTCAAACAGCTCCATATGTAGCATATTGGAATTTCACTTTATTTTCTTTCGGAGGCTTGGTCCCTCATGGAAAAGGCTTCGATGATAATGGTGATGATGAGGCGTGAATCTTGTTTAGTGGGTAATACTTTTTCTTAGGTATGTTTTTGAACTTGGTCTTTTTTGAAGTTGTGTGCTAGCTGATTTTGTAGTTTGACCATATAAAGAAAAGTTAGTTGGAGCACAAGTTTAAAGCAGACTGTCGTTGAGGTTAAATTGAAGTTTAAGATTGGTATGGATGCAAATTGTTGATGTCTGTCTCTCCAAGCATTTCATTCATCCATGTTTCTAAAGAAGCGAATTGTGAAGCTGGTCAGATAGGCATGTTGTATTCTAGAGCAAGATACCAAATGCCCAATTGCATTGAAGAATTTCATAGTCAGGTGGGAAGATGATTCACTTAAAGAAAGTGATTCTACCATCGTGCCACAAGACCTAGTCTACTGCTTTTCCCATTAGATATACTATAAAATTAACAATTTTTTGTGTCAATTGATGATGTGGTACATACATATTTATGGAATGGAATTGATCAGAATCATTGAGACATTGATCACTCTGTCTCTTATATCCATTGCTATGAATCTATTTTCAATGGACTGTCGAATATTACACTATAAGAGATCAATGTGTTTGTTTCATTCTACAAATATGGCTGCTTTTTTTTGGGTAGTTGCAAATATGGCTGCTTAGATATCATAGTGAACAGTTTGTGTATGGATTGGTTTATCTCCAGAAGAAACATTCATTAGATAATTCGTCTCCCATTCAACTTATTGTGGTAGCCTCTGAAGGAACAAACTCGGATTCCGAAGTGGGTCAAGTTTTGCAAGTTTGCCTATTTTAATGGAAGAAATAATTTTTACTATATTTGATTCCTGTTAAACATGCCATCAACCTGGTTAGTAGAGATAGATCTGAACTTGATTAAATCGTGATTAAAGTAAATAAAACACTACTGCACTCATCACATTTTTCCAAACAATGCTACTCAATTGACAATGGTGTCAATACTAACCATCTTTATTTTTTTTTAATTGTTTTTTAATTTTTATGATATTCAGCAGGGGGATTTGAAAATTGGGCATTCTATTACACTTAGCTAACCACTAAATTTCATTGACTTTGTGAACCTATGCATAGTCACATTATTCAATTACATCCTCGAGGTAGAATTTCCATGTTTATATGCTTTTCCTTGGGAACTCATCCAACTTATCCGAAACATTTATTGAGATGTAGCCATTTTGTGACTGAGGTTGAATGCTTTAGGGATGCATTTCTATCTTCCATGAGATGAAGTCCATGAAAGACAGTTACTTGATCCTAATATCGGCCGATGTATTTTTAAGAACACATGAAAACCGTGCATTGAATATTATGTCCATAAAAGTTAAGCTGAGGTGGTCAGCTCTTGGAATGAGAGTAAATTGATAATTTTTATGCAATGCTGGTTTTTAATTTTTAGAAATCTATCTAAATTCTTGAAATAAATTTTTTTTTTCATACATATGTTTAGTCTTGCCCGGATGTTGTTAGCATTATCAACAACACCCATGCAAGAGAATCTTGGCCGCATGCCTTGCTAGCTGTTAGCATTATATATGATTTCTTGTGAGAGTGGATTTTGCCTAGCGCTACCTGTTTCCCTTTAGGTATGTGTTCTAAGCAATGTTTTAAAAAACGGCGAGTCGAACCGGACTCGCTCGGTTCGATTCGGAAACACGCGTGCCCGTGCCGGTTCCAACCGAAAATCGGGAACTGTCCGGTTTTAGAGTGGAACCGCCAATTCCCATCCGGTTTAGTCTGGTTCTAGAGTGGAACCATGATACGCACGTGCAAGCGTCCCATGCACACTCACACGCCCACACATGTGTTCGAGCGCACGTGTGAGCGTGCCCCATGCACACTCGCACGCACACACGTGTGTTCGAGCGCACATGCGAGCGTGCCCCACGCACACTCGTATGTGCACACAAGTGTCCGAGCGCACGTGCGAGCATGCCCCATGCACATTCACACGTGCACACGTGCACACATGTGTCCGAGCGCACGTGCAAGCGTGCCTCATGCACACTCACACGTGCACACGTGTGTTTGAGCGCACGTGCGAGCGTGCCTCATGCACACTCTCACGTGCACACGTGTGTCCGAGCGCATGTGCGAGCGTGCCCCACGTACACTCACATGTGCACACGTGTGTCCGAATGCACGTGCGAGCGTGCCCCACGAACACTCACACGTGCACACGTGTGTCCGAGCGCACGTGCAAGCGTGCCCATGTACACTCACACGTGCACACGTGTGTCTAAGCGCACGTGCAAGCGTGCCCCACGCACACTCACACGTGCACACGTGTGTCCAAACTCACATACAAAGTTACCCTAATATTTTTATACACATTTTATAATTCATATTGTATAGGTATTTATATACCAAATTTGAATACCCATCTTTCAATGTGGGATAATTCCCAAACATCATTAAATGAAAATGAAATGTAAATATAGTCTATTAATCAGCTATTTATAATTATATGTAGTTAGATGGCTTAATGGTTATGATTTTGAATTTTTCATTTGAGGTCCCAAGGTCGAATCCCCATGGGCATCCCCTTGGGCATGTGTTGCATTTGAATCCCCTTGGGCATGTGTTGCATTTTTGTTGTGTATATAGTGGTTGGTATAAATATTTTTTTTGTTTTCGAATCCCTTTGGGCATGTGTTGCATTTTTGTTGTATATATAGTGGTTGGTATAAATATAAATATTTTTGTTGTGTATATAGTGGTTGGTATAAATATAAATATTTTTGTAAATAATATAAAAGACATAAAAAAATAGAAAAATAAAAAAGTTATTTTTTATATAACTGTTAATTTTTGTTGTATATAGTGGTATAATAATTTTTGTAAATAATATGAAAAGTATAAAAAAAAAAAAAAAGTTTATTCTA
>NW_006499969.1:1317661-1371459 GCF_000471905.2 Amborella trichopoda | reverse complement strand
AATAGTTTGGGTTTTTTTTGCGGGTTAGCGTTTTTTGCCAAAACCAGATTTTAATGGTCATTCTTTCATTGATTAGTCTACTCTTTATAATAGTCTATATATAATTATATATTTTATCCATGATAATTTTATGATTTTTCTTTTATGTGATGCAAATTTAATAGTTAAAATAAATTTATATCGGGAAAGAACATCTCAATATTCACAAATTAATAAAAAAAATGAAAGTTAATAATGTGGTACCCTCATTTTTTTATTGGATTTCTATAAAACAACATTATAATGAATTTTAATAATTTTTTCGGATTTTTTTAAAGCTTTAATCCGACCAATTTAGCCGATTCTCGATTCGGATCGCCGATTCGCCGATCCTGATCGGTTTTTGAGGTGCCCGATCCGAGTCACCGATCCGTTTTTTAAACCGTTGGTTCTAAGCATCCTATTAAAAATAATGCGCCCAACAAGAAAGCTAACTAATATTGGAACCCAAATGAAGATGACTTCTTTATTGGAACGTGCTGATAAAATGGTGGGACCACCCATAACTCCTGATGAGAGCAAGGATGACATTGCTATAGAGTTATGTGAAGAAATTGCTAATGCAATGTGGGAGTGATGTCGAAATAGGGTTTAGGATGCAATAGTTGTGGTGGTATAAAACATTATTTGTCTTTTTTTTCATTGCACTTGTACTTCTGTTGTACATTTTGGAATTCGATATGGACAACATGCAATAAAGAGGTATTTATGCATTGGAATGGACAAAGTATTGTTAAATTTTTTACTACAAATATATTTTCATTAATCTTACAAGATAGATATTAAAAAAAAAAAAAGATGCGTGGATTATAATCAAGGCTTGATGCTTGTATAATTTAATAAAGTGAAACAAGCTTATGATCTAAACCATCAATTTTTTTAAACATAATACAAATTGAATGTTTTTTTAAAAAATCATCTTAATAGAATGGATGTTGATATCAAATCAATTACATTGCAACTTAACGGTTAAAAATAGGTATTAATCCAGATTCTAGGAAAATAGTTTACCATGAGTTACCAAACATAAGAAACTTGTTACAAAGGAATTCCAAAAAAAAATTGGTTACCCATGTGAACCAAACATGAAATTGGAAAACTATTTCATAGGAAATTGCTTGCATATAAAAACTGTACACACGAACTAAACGAGCCCTTAGAGTGGGGGATCTAGAAAAAATACATTTTTACCATCCAAACAACATCATGGCATCAGAGAGAAAACTCTAAATGTCTTTGAATTTGTACTTGGAAAACTTGTTAACCTTTTGGAATGATGAGTTGTTTTTTCTTTGAATCCAAACCAACCTTTAATTTTAGTTTGGATTTTGTTAGGCTACACCATGTGGTATAGACCCTCAACATTTGTAGATATTTAGATACTCTTATCTTATAGTATAGTAACTTTTTGTTTAAGGGTATTTTAAGTAAGGGTGCGGCTTGTATAGAGCCTATGCTCTAAACAATCAAATTCAATCCTACCTTCAAGTAGTGTTTAGAAATGTGGTTTCAATTCTAAAAATCTTTGTGATAGATTTAAAATATATTTTTATATTTATTTATAAAGTTTAAAGCCTAAAAAATAGTGCAAATCGACAGATCTATAAAAACTTGAAAATCTTGAAAATTGATGGTCCAAAGATGTGTTGCAAAATACACTATTTCCAAAACTTGAAATCTATTTTTTTCTCATGGCCATGCATCTTGATGTCGAGATGATCAATTTGAAGATATTTGAGCATTAAAATAACCTCTTCTAGTGAAAGTTTTGAGATAGACTCAAATTTGATTGTTTAGAGCTTCGGCTCTATATAAAATTTTCCCTTTAAGTAATTAGTCAAAAATAAACTAAAAATTCTTAATAGAAACAAAAATATTTATTAACAATAGTGGACAACGATATCGCCGATATGGTGTGTGACATCACATACAAGATGTATTAATTGTTTTTAACTACTAATAGAATGCCACTATTTTTTTATAAACATATCTATTATATCTTTCTAAATGACAAAAATGTCCCAACTTGAAAACTTTTATATTAAAATTTAAAAGTATTTTAATGTCAAAAAAATGTTGAGCACTATTAAAATCTACACCACTAAATGGTATAGCCTAACAAAAACCGTTTTAGATTTGTCCGAACTTGCCTGCTCTAGAATCTTTCTTCACAATCATTTTAAAACAACCGAAATGCCCATGCTCAGATAAAACTTCGAGCCTCCTTTGGAGACTCTCTCTCTCTCCATTATTTATTTTGGGCCGTTATGGTATGGCATGAGAAGTTCATGACATAGTGATTATCACCAGAGCTCTTGGTCAATTGGGTCAAAGGCTGACTTGGGCTAGGCATTTCTGCTATTAAAAAGGGGATCTGGGGCAAAAAGTGAAATGAGTGCCCGTTACCAAAGGGTATTCATAATAATACCAGCCACTCTGGGTTTTGAGAACCGTGGGAGCCGGCATTGTTGACGTTGTTGACCAAAACACCCTCAATTTTCTATGAACACAGAAAAAGTTTTTCCAAACTGAATTAATGCTTCATCAAAAAGAAGAATCTATCACATAAAGTTATTCATTTCTTATCCTCTCTCTCTCTGTCTTTCCATTGACTTCTGATTCAAAGGATATATGATTATCCAATCATTGACTATAAAGCTTCTGCATTTTGTTTCAGATCTCTCCCTCTAGAGGGAAAAAGATTAGAGAGCGGGCTGCCATGACCCGAGAAATGATGTTCCCATTGCTACTCTTCTTGTTTTTGCTCGGCCGTTGCAGCGCCGATGTTGGAACCGCTACCTTCTATAATCCACCATATGCTCGTAAGTTCGCAACCTGCTGTATCCTAATTTCTTTCTCTTCCCACAATGTCTAAATTTTAAGTAACCAATACATTTGAGTTCTTTAAGTTTCTCCTTCAGATTACAGAAACTTTCACGCCACTCCTGGGAAACTCACTATCTTACCTGATAATTTCATGTCCCTTGGTCATTCCATCAAAAATTGCGAAAACAAGTCAGAACAAAGAGGTTTTTCTTTGTGATAGCCAAAATATGTCCAACATTCCAGTAGATCTCTCCCTGATGATTATGACAGGAAAAAACAAGTCATGAAAATATCAGTAAACTTTCATTGCCATAACCAAAAATTTCCCCATTACTGTTGAGACGTCTCTCTATCTCTCTGTACTCAATTTTCATTTGCTTTACAATCGTGATGCAGCGACAAAGTGTTATGGGAATGACACTTCGCAGTTCCCGGCGAACAATTTGTTTGCAGCAGCAAGCGACAGCATTTGGGACAACGGTGCGGCCTGTGGGAGGGAATACACTGTGCGGTGCCTGAGCGATGCCTCCTCTGCAGATCCGTGTGTGGCCAACTCTGCCATTCAAGTTAGGATTGTCGATTATCGAACAGCGGCGGGTACAACTATGCTCCTCTCCTCGGATGCCTTCCAAGCCACTGCTGATCCTAACATGGCTACCACCATCAATTTTGAATTCCAGCAGTAATTCCCTCTCTCTCAACACACAGGCATAAGAAAAACACACTTTCTCTCTGTGCCTCTAGTGCAGAATTTCACTGTTGCCAAAGGAAAAAAAAAAGAAAAAGTTCCAATGGTCTCTCTCTCATAAGTAGACACATATGTACATTCTCTTTCTCTCTAACCTTGTCGTGCACGCAGGGTTTGAAGATTATTTGAGAAGACTGGGACTAGTGATTTGAAGAAGATGGATTCAACATCCCTAAAATGATGATTATTTATTTTGCATTTTAATGTTTGGGTTGCTGTTGATTTGTGAATTTGTTGGGTTCCTTCCATGCTTCTTCTCATTCCTCCGACTGTAACATTATCCCATCTTATTTTATATGCATCTATGGATACTATTCTTTTTAATGAGAAGTCAAAAGTCTTTTCTTTGTGTAAAAAAATGGGGTTATCCCTGGAATCAACCTCTGTTCTCATTGCAAGTTTCAAAAGAAGAAGTTTTCTATGAGTCCTAGAATTTATATGTGGATACTTCATTTGGGACCCCTCTTTGATCTATTTTCTAGATGGGTTGGGGACCTGATTTTTTGGATATATATTCTCTAATATGGATCATGTAATAGAGCCGAGGCTCTAAACAATCAAATTAGAGCCTGTCTCAAAAATTTCAGTAGAAGTGATTTTGATGCCCAAATATCTTCAAGTTGATCATCTCAACATCAAGATGCATGGACATAGAAAAAAATGGATTTCAAGATTTGGAAATAGTGCATCTTGTGATGCATTTTTAGACCGTCAATTTTCATAGATCCGGTCGATCTACATTATTTTTGAATCTTTAAATTTTATAATTAGAAATAAAAATATATTTTAAGGCTATGACAAAAATTTCTAATATTGAAACCATCGGCACTATTTAAAGGTGCGCTCTACTTTGATTGTTTAGAGCCTCGGCTCTATACAAACCGCACCCCTACTTAAAATCTATGTCTGTACCTGTTTTTGCCACCATTTTTTTTCCACCTAAAATTTCTTTCATGGATGTGTTAGGGCGGTGAAAAGCCATGTCCAAGGACCACGGCATAACGGTCATGGTTCCCGAGTGTCATGCGGTCCTACAAAAGACCATCATCACATTGGATCCATGATGCTCCCTTCACCCCCTTAATGGAATCATTCCTATTGTATGAGAACTGAGATGGTTGATCGTGATGATCTTTTTAGGACCGTAAGGCACCAAGGGATCATGACCATGATGGCTTGGCCCCTTGAACTCTTTACAGCCCTAAAAAGTCTGCCATGGGGTAAAAAAATAAACAGGGAAAGGAAAAAGGATTGCATGCAATGTAAAATTTGATGGCCACAAAGTTCAAGAAAATTTCTTTTCAACTTTGAGCTTGGTCAATGAAATAAATGTTGTCAAATGGCCAAAGATTAATTATGACCACTCTGTACCAAAGGTAAATGGTTTCAATATATACTTTTTCAAAATAAAAAAAAAATTACAAAAGCCCCCAAGACTACACTTACTATGTAATTTACCCCCAACCCAACCTATTCTCTCACTTTTTCCCCAAAAGTGTACTTTCTATGCAAATACCAATCAAACAAAAAAGTTTCTTTTTTTTGATGAAAATGCCCTTCCCGTAAAAAAATAATCAATTTGGCCACAACAGTACACAATGTGCTCCGGTAGTCTCAGAGGGCGCTCTGGCAATACATGCTCTAGAGTCACAACACTCCAGCAGTTGCGTAGGATGCTCTGGCCCTGAAAACACAATGCTCTGGCAGTAGCAGAAGGCACTCTGGCAGTACATGTTCTGGAGACAACGCACTCCGGCAGTCTCAAAGGGTGCTCTGGCCATACATGCTCTGGAGCCACAACGCTCCGACAATTGCATAGGGCGCTCCGACACTCGAGACACATGCGCTCCGGCAGTGCATGTTCTAGAGATAACAGCGCTCCGGCATTTGCAAAACGCCTTCCGACAGTGCTTGTTCTCGAGACGAGGCGCTCCAGCAGTTGAATATGGCGCTTCGACGGTACTTGTCTTGGAGCCACAATGCTTCGGCAGTATCCGAATGCTCCAACAGTATATGTTCTATACAGTGCACTCCGACAGTTACATATTGCGCTCCGACAATGTGCTACTTGGGTCTGATAGTCAGCGCACGGAAAGGGTATTTCGGTCTAAAAAAAAAACTTTTTACCTTGGGGTGTTTTGCATAGAAAGTTTATTGTGGGGAAAAAAGTGAGAGAAAAAGTTTGGATGGGGGTAAGTTGCATGGATAGTGTATTTTGGAGGGTTTTTTGTAATTTTTCCGAAAGAAAATGGTAAAAATGTAGATTCTAAAATTTTTTGGTATTGTTACAAACTTACAACCTTTTGGGGAAAAAGAATGGGATGTATCTGATAACTACCAATATTTGAAAACCCAGATGGACAATCTAAAAAACTGATCCGGATCAATAAATTTGTTGTACCATATTTGTTGGTCGGCGATCTGGATCTATAGATCGGGAGGATCAGGCCTCCAAAAATTTCAAAAAATACGAAAAATTTGTTTGAAATAATATTTTTTGGATTTCTAAAAAAACAGGGTAGTTCACTATTGACTTTCATTGTTTTATATATTCATTATTGACTTTCATTGTTTTGTATAAATATGTGTATTGAGACATGGCTTCTTAATTGAGTATCTATTGATATTATTTTTTTATACTGGTTTTGATGAAATACCTCTACCAATTTTTGGTATTAGTTTTGTGATTTTTCATAAAGAAATGAGGGAGAAAGATTGGGAATTGATGGGTTTTTGTTGTTTTCGTTGTATTCAAATTGAGTGATTTCAATGAAGTCAGATGGTTCCACGTTGGTCCTGAGCCCAGTCGAGCACATCAAAATTGGTCCAGTGAATTATTATTATCATCATCATCATTATTATTAAACATGGCCTATCCAAAAAACTAAATCATTAAAAAAAAAAAAAAAATTGAAAAATGCAATAAACCTTTAATTTAGAGAATAAGCAAATGGAGTTTAGTATGCTCCCGCTTGAACATATTATTAAAGATATTACAAAGATAAGATATATCTATATATTTGCCTTTCAACGACTTACATGTCTATATGAACATCAGAAAAAAGAAACGATCTATAAATGGGTGTAAAAAATCCAATTAAGGCACACCTCCAAATTTCATCATCATATATATACTTTTGGTGTTTTTTAATTATAAAATTTTAAATTTCAAAAATGGTTAAAATCAAGTAGATCTATAAATATTTGAAAATCTTAAAAATAAACGGTCTAGATAATGTGTTGCAAGATGCATTATTTCTGAGACTCAAAGTCCTTTTTTTTTATCAAACATCAATATTGAGATAATCAATTATAAAGTTTTTCAAATTTTGAAATTTAATCTTGATGGCAGTTCTCTAGAGAATCCAGGCCTTTCAGGTATTGAAGGTGTTGGTCGGGACTGGAATGGAATGTTATTTTTAGCTTTGTAGGATCAGTTGGGGAAGCTATTGCAAACTAAGCTAAAATGCTTGCTCTCCTTCAAGGGCTCAAAATTATGCAGAACAAAAATTTTGGCAGTTGCATTATTCAATGGTGCACGAAGGACTTACATTTCTATGAAAGTTAGTTTCGATTTGGTCTCAAATTGTGGATCATGCTGAGGTGATGTGAAATTCTTTTTCCCATGTGTTTAGGGAGGCCAACTCTTTAGCGGATTCTTTGGATACGTTAGGTTCATCGCTACCTGTCTTTCTATATCTGATAATGTAATCCCGTTTGGGTAGTTTCTTTATCAACAAAAGCTCATAACATTTATCAAAAAAAAACAAAAAAATAGCAGGTTTTCCAAACTTAAAACAACATTTTTCTGTGGATTTTTTAGGTGTATCTTTAATTCTATATTTTAAGGTTGTAACCTTACATAAATTTTTTTCAAAAATCAATTGCTATAAACAAAAGGTCATACCTTCTATTTTGTAGTATGCCAATTATTTTGTGTACGTTTGAAGGTTTACTAACTATTTTGTGTACGTTTGAAGGTTTTACCAACTCACACAGTTGGACGTTCGAAGGTTTACCAACTCACACAGTTTTAATACACAGTTTACCTAAAAGATTCCCTACGTTTGTAGGAGTATACTATCCATCTACTCTGTCAGGTAGAACACATGCAAGAAATACTGGTTAGATCTCAAATTTTGGAGTTGCTATCTCTACAACTTATAGACTAATCTTTGATAAAAACGTATTTTTTGAAATAAGCCCTCTGTACGCTAGAAAAAAATAATGCTTTAATATTGAATAGACGCCATCTAATTTATAAAAGGCTAGACCTAAGTGTCAAAAACTCAAACTTCAATTTTTTTCTTTTGGAAATATTTCTTAAAATTCTTATGTGGTTCCTAAAATTCTAGGCTAAAAATATCTTTCTAAATGGGTGTTTTCGAGTGAGGGAGAACATTGTATATGTGCTCCACAATAGGAGTGGCGATAGATTGGGTCGGGTCGGGTCTGGATCCTGAGGGTCAAGTTCAGGCCAGATCTGGACCCGACTGAAAAATAAAAATATATATAAGTAATATATTTATATTCTATATTAAATATATACATGTATTATTTATAAATTATTTAAATGTGGAAAAAGTTTATATAGAGCCAAGGCTCTAAACAATTAAATTAGACCCCACCTCAAAATTTTTACTAAAAGAGATTGTTTTGATGCCCAAATATCCTCAAATTGATCATCTCAACATCAAGATGCATGGACATGAGAAAAAAATGGGTTTCAAGTTTTAGAACTAATGCATCTTATTACGCATTTTTGGACCATTAATTTTCAAGATTTTCAAGTTTCATATTTCTGCTCGATCTACACTATTTTTAAAGCATTAAATTTTATAATTAAAGATGAATACATATTTTAACGCTATCACAAAGATTTTTCATATTGAAACCACATTTCTCGACACTATTTGAAGGTGCATTTTACTTTGATTGTTTAGAGCCTTAGCTCTATACAGACCGCACCCTTTAAATTTTATATACTAAATATTATTTAAATAATTTATGTCGGGTCCAAGATTTGGACATGGACCGTCGGGTCCAATTTTTGGACACATACCCGTACCTGGGTCGGGTTCGATCACCAGATCCAGGTCCATTGCCACCCCTACTGCACAGTTTAAACTCGCACAGTTTAACCCTAAACAGAAAATGTCATAAACCAAAATGTTCATACGATGAACTTCATAATAAACTTGAATAGGTAGGATTTCCCACTCTTTGGAAAATTCTTATTAAGCACTATTTTCTTCTTTAAATTGCAATCGTTGGAGTCAATTTTGAAATTGCAAATTCCTTCTCGCCAAGCACACCTGATTGGCATTCAAACCTAAGCATAAGTGGCTGTCCAATTACATAGAGAGCTATGGGCCACCTTAGGACCCTTGTTAATTAAAAAAAAAATCTCAAACAAAAATAAAAAGTAAACAAAAAATAAAAAATAGAACTGGCTCATCTGGTTTCCTAATAGAATGGGTTGACAGTGAACCGACCAATTCTTACCTGGAACTTCCTGGTTTGTGATATATTAGGGCATGAGTAATATTTTCCTTTGTGATGCAAGGTCTTGTTTGAAAAGTCTACTTGCATTGAAAGTCATACTTATAGAATAGTAGTGATGAGTTAATGATATCTATTGTATCTTATTAAGCCCTAATTAACGATGGACATGTTGAAAGGGTCCCTAATTCTAAAAAGGATGTAGGGTAGGTTACCTTTGAAGGGGAACATAGAACATTATAGCGGGTAAATGGAACTTCTTTAAAGGGGCACATGCAAGAGGTACAAATTATTGTCGATATGGTAAAGATCACATAAGGGGTATTACGTACTAAATTTAGGGAAAATTATAAAAAAAAAAAAACTACACTTTCTAGGCAACTTACCCCGAACCTAATTTTTTCTCTCATTTTTTTTCTCAAAAATACCGTCCAAGGGAAAAAGTTCATTTTTTTAGACGGAAATGCCATTCTTGTACACAAAATCATTTTGCACACTGACGGAGCGCACCATCACATTGCCTGAGCGCACAAGTACCGGACCGCCCTTTGCAACTGCCGGACCACCCTTTGCAACTGTCGGACCACACTTTGCAAAGCAGGACCACCCTTTGCAACTGTCGGACCACACTTTGCAAAGCAGGACCACCCTTTGCAACTGTCGGATGGCCCTTTGCAACTACCGGACCGCCCTTTGTAACTGCTGGACCGCTCTTTTCAATTGTCGGACCGCACTTTACACAGTGCCAGAGCCCTACTGCCGAACCGCACTTTGAACAGTGCTGGGGCCTTACTGCCAAGTCGAACTTTACACAGTACCGAAGCGCTACTTCCGGACCACACTTGCACGGTGTTGGAGCCCCCTATTGTTGGAGTTGGTGCTATCCAAAATCACCCACATAAGTAAATCCTATATTTTATGGGATTGATAGAGATTGATTCATATTATGAGGGATTGAGATATTCTCATATTTTATAGGATTGAGATCGATATTGATAAGTTTCCTAAAGAAAATAGAATCCAAAAAGATTAGAACTCTTGGATTTATCTCGTGGTTTTGAGATATATGTACCATCAATAAAAAGTTTCCTATTTAATATAGACTTTCTAACCTTATATATGTGAGAAATGAAAGTGTAGAGATTTCGTATGCCTTATTTGGGTCACCATATGGGAATGGTGGTTCCTCTGGAGAGAGAGGAAGCTAGAGCCTCTTGTACATAAGATGCAATTTCCTCTTAGATAGAAAAAAGCTTCATTTGGATAGAAACATTGTGATGGTATCTTCTTTAGACTTACGAATATTGAGAGGTTTATTTCTTATAGAGAAGTGGTTCCCATAGAGATTTTGGGTTGTTTCTACTTTTAGTAAGATAAAATCTTGTTTGCTCTCAAAGTTATTCTCTTCCTAGACAATAGACTAGTTATGAAATAGTAATGAGATATCGACATGGTGCTGTTTGGGAGAGCAGGTTAAAACGATTTGCTCGACTTGGATATTTTATCGAGGTTTGTTCCAAAATCTTTGATGTAATTTTTATTAGAATTATCGTGCCCATGGATGTAACCCTCTTAAGGTGAACCACGTAAATTTTTGTGTTCTTGTTATATGTGTTTCATAGTTTATTTCTCATATTTTATTTTCCAAATATTAACCCATCTGGTTTAAAGCTTCCACGTGCACAACAAGTGATATCAAAGCATAACAAGTGGTATCCGAGCACTACAAGTGGAATCAGAACCTGGTTTGGGGTTATCGGTATGGCAGTAAAGGTTTCGAATGCAAAGTTCGAGGTGGAGAAATTTGATAACAAACATTATTTTTTCAGCAAGAATGATGAAAAAATTTGTTTGGCAAAAGATGAATTTATAAAGCTATCAAATAGATATTGGCATGGTGAGCAGGTGATTTTGATATCAAGGTGGAGATTGTTGGATTTGGTGCTATCCAAAATCCCCCACATAAGTAAATCCTATATTTTGTGGGATTGATTAAGATTAATTCGTGTTATGTGGGATTGAGATATTCCCATATTATATAGGATTGAGATATTCCCATATTTTATGAGATTGAGATTGATATTGATAAGTTTTCCAAAGAAAATAGAAATCCAAAAAGATTAAAACTCTTGGATTTATCTCGTGGTTTTGAGATATATGTAGCATCAATAAGAAGTTTCCTATTTACTATGGACTCCTTAATTTTATATTTGGGAAGAAAGTGCAGAGAATTTGTGTACCCTACTTGGGTCACCATATGGGAATGATGATTCTTCTAAAGAGAGAGGGAGCTAGAGTCTCCTGTGCATAATATACAATTTCCTCTTAGAGAGAAGAAAGTTTAATTTTGACAAAAACATTGTGATAGTGCCTCTTTTAAACTCCCAAAGATTGAGAGGCTTGTTTCCTGTAGAGAAACGGTTTCTATAGAGATTTTGGATTGTTTCCACTTTTAGTGAGATAAAATCTTGTTTGCTCTCAAAATTATTTCCTTCCTAGACAACGATCTAGTTATGGAATAGAGATGAGAGATCGGCATGGTGTCATTTGGGAGAGCAGGTTTAAAAAGATTTGCTCGACTTGGATATTTTGTCAAGATTTGTTCCAAAATATTTGATGCAACTTTCATTGAAATAGTGAATTTCTGTTTGTTGTGCTTGTGGATGTAGCCCTTTTGGGGTGAACCATGTAAATCTTTGTATTCTTGTTGTATGCGTTTCATGCTTTATTTCTTATACTTTATTTGTCAAATATTAACTCATCGGGTTTAAAGCTTCTGTGTGCACAACAAGGGGTATCAGAGCACATCAAGTGGTATTAGAGTACGACACTATTTTGGTGGGATAGATAAGAGAGAGGGGTAAAAGTAAAGGAGGGTGGTTTAGGTTTTTTGTTTTTTGGTTGGGGGGTTTTGCATAGAAAGTATATTTTGGGGGAAAAAGTGAGAGAAAAAATTAGGTTGGGAGTAAGTTGCATATAAAGGATAGTTTTGGGGGTTTTTTTGTTATAACAATGTGGGTGTTCGGGAATATTGTCGATATATTTTGAAATATTCTAAGTTTGATTATATTCTTATTATGGACTATGATTCAATATGTCTTATGGTGTATTAGGATAGTGTGCGTCAAGGCTTCAAAATTTAACAACAAAAATTTAAATTTGGAGGGGTATACACAATAATACACATTATTTGAGAACAAATTTTGTAATTAAAGAAATGATCTAGTTGTTGATTAGAAAAAATGGCTAGATCTAGTGAAAATTGGGCATAAATTCATCCAAATATTCAAAAAATGAAAATGTGTAAGGAATATAAAAAGAAAAAAAAGAGAAAAGAAAAATGGAATCTGCACAAATTGTAGAAGAACTATAAATTACTGGTCGTAGATCAACCTTAAAATGGTCGAGAGAAAAATCCCAAAAGATTTATTGAAATAAATCGAGAGTCACGTAATGGAATTGAAATTGGATAAAAACCATAGTTAGCAAGTCTCCGTTTAAAATACGATTTTTTCCTATTACTAACTTCGAATTTTTCAAAAGATCTTAAAAAAATCGCCTTTTTTTAATGGAACCGATATAAATCCGTATTTTATTTTTAAAAAAGAAACTTTTCAAAAAAACTTCTCCCCTATAAATTTGCTCATTCATTAACTTAATATTATTGAATTTTGATTTAAAGACAAACACATTAATAGTGGGAGTAAATTAAGAACTATATTCCCCCAAAAAACTAAGATATCAAAATAATCATATATCACACAATAATAGGTAGAGTAACAAGAATAGTTACTCAATAAAAAGTCTTGTTTTTCTTAAAACCTAGAACGACCTTATGAAGACCAAGAGATTGATTTAATGATACTAAAGATTTAAGCAGCTCGGAATTCATTGTGAGATTTGAATTTGCTTACGTATTTTAAATTTTGATTAAATTTTTTATTTTTTGTTTTATTGGACCATGTATATAATATAACACTTTGAGTGGACCACTATTTTACATATTTAGATGTTTGTGTTTTATTTAAGTTAACTAATCGTATACTTAGGGTCTTTTTATTTGTTTTTATGAACAAAAATCATATACCTTAGTTTACAGTTCATGTTATTTACTAATGTAGTTTTGTTTTTAGTATTGAGGTTGTTGTTTCATTTTATGCCCCCAATAAATCTATTATATGTTTTGTGTTGTGACAAGAGAGTAAGCATTGTTGTTGGATTTATTGAGAGTTTCAACAAAAAAATAATCTAGTATTACTCTATTGACACTAAGTAAGACAGTAAAATTATTATTGAAATGGCTTTATATATGTGACTTTTTCACTCTGTTTTTATGAGCCTAAGCCCGAAATATTTGCGATTATATAGTTTACCTTATTTTGGTGATCCGTATTTTTAACCCAATTTTTTTCTCCAAATTTTTAAAATAAAACCAATTTATTACCGATATTTTGGTTTGTTGATATGTTATTATTCCTAATTTGCTAAATATGATAAAAACCCAAATTTTATAATATTTCTATTCCTAAAAAAAATAAATCTGTGATTTCATAAATCCTGCAAAAAGGAGTAGAAAGGCTCGAATGACTCATTTATACAAAGTGGTTTTTTGCTTTTTGAACATGAAAAGTGATGGGGCTTAATTGGGTAGGGCGAGCGCTATGTCCTAGGCTCAATTCCGACAAAGGGTAAGGGCTCTCTCCCTAATGACTTGGCAATTATTTAAGAAGAGAGTTGGGGCTTAATTCGTTAGTACTTACTAATTTTCAACGCTACGTTCTAGGCTCAATTTGTATAAAGGGTAAGGGCCCTCTCCCCACTGACTCAACAATTTTTTGGAGAATGGCATGGGGCTTTGGCAATAGTATTGCTGAGCCCCATGGTCAGGTATCTGACTCCATTCTCACCGAAGGATAGGGCCCAAATCCCTACTGACTTACGACTTTTGAGAATGGTCTAGGCCTATTGCCGAGCACCATGGTGAGGTCTCTAACTCCATTCTCACCAAAGGATAGGGCCCAAATACCCATTGATTTACCACTTTCGATCAATGGCATACTTATTTTTCTATGAGTCGGGGGCCTTCTCCCTCACTGACTTACCAAAAAAAACAAAAAAAGAAAGCCCACAAAAGAAACAATGTCGAACTCGGTTGATTTTTCAAAAACCAATGGAATTTGGAAATTACTCAAGTCTAAGAGAAAATCCACCCAATTTACTATAGTGAACTAGATTACACAATGGGTGTGGTTAGCGTAAGGTGTCAACCTTAAACAATTAAAGCAAAACCCTCTCACAAACTTTGTCGAATGATATAATCTTGGTATAAAAAATTAGTACGATGGCTTAAAAATCTATTTCTAACCCTAATTATGAAATTTAAAGCTCAAAAAATGATGCATAACAATGAGATCTGTAGATACTTGAAATTTTGAAAATGGATAGTAGAGGTATTGTGTTACAAGATGTACTATTATTAGTACCTGAAATCCTTTGTTTCTTATTTGTAACCATACATCTTGATCTCATGATAAATTGGAAGGTTTTTCAAGCATCAGAATAACCTTTTCCAATGGATTTTTGAGGTGTGCTTTACTTCTACCGACTAAGCCTAGGTAACTAAGATGGTTATACCTGAAAAAGAAAAAGATGATGATTAACAGTTAGTTAGGAAGAAGAAAATTAGGGTGAAAGAGCAATAAAAATAGGTGGAAGGTGTGGGACGCCATTCCCAAGATTCAAAAGCGGTCATGGTCGAAAGAGAGTATAGGGTAGGAAATATACTTACGTCACGTGCCAAAGAAAGTGTGCAAAGTGGAGGAAGGAAGGAGTTTTCAAATTCAAAAGCAATTTCAATGGTTAAGAGAATGGAAGGGGGGGGGGAAGAAATTGTATGTGCACGTGATTGGCTAAGAGGTTATGGAAATAATGTTCATACTATAAAAGATATACCCCTAGAAAACAATAAGGTAGAAAGCTTTTTACGCGGTAGGATGGTTTTGGAATATAACGGGAAATGGATAGAAATGAGATATCAAGAATGCCTTCTTTAAGTTTGACCAAATCTTGTAGGGATAACAAAAAGATAAGTATGCTTGGGGAAAGAGAAAAAAGCTTTTGAGAAGGGACATGTGGTGCCTTAGAAAGAGGTGAAAACAATTGATGTGAATAAGGGAGAGATATGCAGAGATCTCATTCTTTTCTCAAGAGAAAGTTCAAAAGGGAGGTGTTTTCGCTCAGGAAGATAAATAAGGAGTGGGTGATGAGCCTTTTGAAAACCTCAATCAGGCACTAGAAGAAGTCTTTCTTTTGACAGTAAGTTTATTCAGTCGAGAGCTTAATCCGCTTCTAAACTTCTATTGGTTTATGATGAGGAGGCTTTTACCTTTTTGTCTGGCAACTCATAAGAGGAGAGATGGTAACAATGAATAAAAGAAATATCCTCAGTTATAGGGATTGCCAATAGTGGTACTCAATGATGAAGGAGAAGTGGATCATGTGGAGATAGGAGGAGAGGTAATGGCTCTTGAGCAGGAAATTTTATCCATAACTCTCTCTTATGGAGGAGAGTTTAATAGCGGGTCTGATGGAGAGGTAGTGGGAGCTCAACTTTTACAAGTCATTCCGGCAAAGGAGGAACTGGAGGGAATGTCGGAAGATGTTGTTGGGATGGAAACATGAGAGACTGAAATAAGTGAAGCCGTCCATTCTGATAGGGATGGTACAAAGGTAGAGGGGGAAGATGCACACATGAAAGTAAGAGTATGGTGGGTATGAAGAATGATGCGATGAACAGAGAGAAGGAAAAAGATGTGGTGGCAGAAGGAATTAACAAGATTGAGGAAGATAACAAGACGGCGGAGATGTTCAATTATTTGGGAGCCTCGCTTGAGGTTACTATAGGTAAGGTTCTTCTAGTAATGAAGGAGAGGCTTTGATGAATAAGACAGTTGATGAGACGGGCAAAGATAATGGGAAGGGAAAGAAGGTGGCAGTGGGAGGTAGAAGACCTCTTAGATCTTCTTCAAGGATAGCAGCGAAATATATAAGCAGGCTGAATTCAAGGATTCAAATCCCAAAGAATTCGAGGGAGGAAGTGGTGAGCGTTAGTAGTAGTGAAGATAACACTACATCAGGTGATAGTGGGGTGGTGAAGGAGGGCGGGCCACCGTCAATTTTTTCTTATGAAAAGCTCTTAGCTGGAATGTGAGGGGGCTTGGGGGGATGTGTTGTAATGTTATTGGTAAGACAGCACAAACCAGAAATTATGATATTGCATGACCTCTTTAAGCCAACTATTTTTAGTGTTAGGGAGATGAGTGGAGGATCGTTTGGTTTGATGGGGTTGAAGCTATTTGGAAGTCTTGGGGTCTTTGGGTAGTTTGGGATTTCTCTTGTTTGTCCTGTGTGAAAGTATTTGAAAGGGATCATTTTGAGGATGTTGTGTTTTTGAAGTACAAAGTGAGATGTCCAAGCGACTTTTGTTTAATGTATATGATCCTCCTACTATTGCTTTAAAAGAGTCTCTTTTAAATGATATTTCTTCTTTGACAACTCTTTAAATCTACCATGGTGTATAAGAGGTGATTTTAATATGATCCGGTGCCTAGATGAGATTACATCAAATAGTTTAATCAATTCATCAATGAGACTGTTCAACAATTTTATTCTTCAAAATGAGTTGATTGATATATCAATTAATGACACAAAATTTACTTGGTCAAACAATTGTGTTAATAAATGGATCATAAGCAAAATAGATAGATTTTTTATTTATGAAAGATGGAAGGAGATTTTCCTCTAGCAGGTGTTATTGCTCTCACTAAGCTTTCATCATATCATATCCCCTTTTGTTGCTTACTGAAAATTCTTTTAAAAGGCCAAAGCCTTTTGGAATGGAAAAAATGTGGTTAGGGGAAAAAGAGGTGGTGGAAATGATTAAGAGAACATGGGCTAATACTATTGTACCTGTTTAGTATGGGTTTCAAGTCCATAAAAAGTTGGTTAAATCAAACATAAATTGTTGCAGTAGAGAAAAGAAAACAATTTTACAATTAAAAATTTAGTTGATGAGTGTTTGAGGGGTTTGATCATATTGAGACTTCTATTTAGAATAGAGGTCATATCTTGTTAAAGGAAGAGAAGGAGACACATGAACTAATGTGTGAGTTGTCCAAGAGTTTGAGAATTGAAGAGGTTTATTAGAAGCAAAGATCTAAAGCTAAATGGTTGAGAGAGGGCGATGCAAATACAAAAAAAATTTATGCGATTGCAAACTTGAGAAAGAGACAAAATGATATATCAGGAATTGCAAGGGGTAGATGAAAATAATAGAGGCATGGGAGATGGAATTTGTGAAGCATTTTCAGGGGGTATTTTCTAGCAAAATGTCGTTTAAGGTGAAGTATCAGGGAGTGAATATTAGAAAATTATCTGATGAGATAGTTCATAATCTTGAGAGGTAGGTCACTAAAAAGGAGTTAAAGGACAAAGTTTTTGCATTGCCATGAGACAAGGCACCGATGCCATATGGTTTTCCTTTAATTTGTTTCCAAATGTTTTGGAATAACATTAAATTGGATCTTATGCTTATGGTACAAGAATTCTTTCAGAGAGGTATTATTCATAAGCGGATAAATTCTATGTTTATTGTTTTGATTCCAAAGCTTGCAAGTATATCAGGAATTTCTAATGTGCATTCTATTAGTTTGTTAACTAGCATTTATAAGATTATTGCAAAAATTCTGGCAGAAAGGTTAAAGGCAGTGCTTCATCATGTGATTACTTATGGCATTCTGATTACACAATAATACTTTCATTCAATGAAGTTAAGCACAGAACCATGAGTAGTACTGAAATTGGATATGGAGAAAGTCTATGATAGGGTTGAATGGGATGTATTGATAGAGATTATGAGATGCATGGGATTTTTAGAGAAATGGTGATCATGGATTAAGGGGTGTATTTCCAGTGCTCATTTCTCAGTATTCGTGAATGGAAATCCTAAAGGATTCTTTGGTGCCATTAGGGGACTGCTCCAAAAAGATCATTTACCTCCTTTTTGTTTACCTTGACGGTAGAAGCTTTTAGCTTGATAGTTTCGAATGTGGTTGCTCAACATTGGTTTAGAGGTTTTTCGATTGCTAATAATTCTGAGTTGGTTGCATCACACTTATAGTATGCAAATGAAACTTTGTTATTTTGTAGGGCAAATATGGAAGAAGTTCAGAATATAAACAGAATGATGCAATGTTGTGAGATTGCTAATGCGGTTGAAGGTTTTTCAGAAAAACTTCTATAGTTAGGTGGGATGTTCACAAGATATGATGGAAGTTTTGGCTGAGGTGATGAAATGTAAGGCGGATACTTTTCCTATTAAGCATTCAGGAATTCCTATCTCTAATTCAAAGTTGCCTAAGCCAGTTTGGGACCCAATGGTGCAAAGAGCTCATACAAAACTTGATTTGTAGAAACCAAACATTTATCTTTATGAGGTAGGTTAACTTTGATCCTAGAATCTTTTTCCAATTTGCCAATATATATGATGTCTTTGCTGGTTATGTTGACTTTGATATGTAATCATTTGGAGCAGTTGATGATGAATTTTCTTTGGGGTTCTTATGGTGATGGTCGAAAATACTATTTAATTAATTAGGATAAAGTGTGTAAAACAAAAAAAGATAGGGAGATGTGTATTAGGAGGGTGAAGGTAGTTAACCATGCTTTGTTGGCAAAATGGTGGTGGCATTATAGAACATGTGGGGATCATTTTTGGTGTGAAGTTTTGGGTACTAAATATGGTATTGACTTTAACATGCAAATAGTGGGTAGTGGGAGAAGGAGTGGTGATTGCTCATATGTATAGAAATGGATATTGGGCACTAGACCACTAGTTATAAAAAGTTTGAGGTGGATTCTCAAAAATGGAACATCCATTCCTTTTTGGCACAACAGGTGGGTAGAAGGGGACGCTCTAGAGTATCGATATCCAGAGCTTTATGAATTGTCAACTTGTAAAGAGGGAACAACAGCTGATATGGTGGAAGTGAATGAGGGAAGGTCACATTGGAAATTTTGTTTGTCTCACAACTATGTGCCAGATTTTGTGATTCAGTAGTATGCAGCACTTGTGGATCTTCTTGAGGGTTATCATATTACTCAGACAATGGAAGATGAATTGATATGTGATGCTAAGAATGATGGGTGATTCAGTATTCGATATGCTTATGAGTTATTATTTTATGACAGACTATGGTGGAATTGGGCTTCTATGCACAATATCTAGAAATGGCTAGTACCTTTGAAAGTACGAAGTCTTTTATGGATATTATTTCAAGGCAAAGTTTTAATGGTGGATATTCTAATCAGAAGGAGTCGAGTGATGGTGAATGTGTGTATGTTGTGTAAAGAAGACGCTGAATGTGGTGATCATTTGTTTCTCCATTGTTCATTTTCTTATAACATTTGTTGTTCGTTATTTCAGATTCTTGGGGTTTCTATAGTTATGCTGGAGTCTCATGCTCATATTTTGGATAAGTGGGATTTTATTAATTTTTATGGGGTGGGGAGAGAGAGATATGGCAGATTGCAAAGGCGGTGGTATTGTGAGAGAAATATGGAAGAAAAGAAATAAGAGGGTCTTTGAAGGAAGAATATTGGAGATGGGTGTGGTGAAGAGAAGAATAATTCAAACTATTTGGAGTTGGCTATCTGCCACAAAAGAGGGCTTTGGTGTGTTTGAGATTGATGTTGCAATTAATCTTTCTAATCTTGTGGGACAAAGAGTGATTAAAGTTTGTCCAAAAAGTGTATGGTGTCCGCCATTACCTGATACAATCAAGCTGAACTGTGATGGCAGTTCACATGGGAATCATGGTGCATTAGGTTATGGTGGGTTGGTCAGGAACTCTAATGGGGAAGTTCTTTTATGCTATGGTGGATCTTGTGGGACAACAACCGCAAATGCTGCGGAGATAGAGGTTGCATTTCAAGGTGTGTGTATTTTGTTTCAACGATTTACGAAGTATCCATGTATTGTTGAAGGATCACCATGGAAGTTGAGAAGTAAGTGGATGGAAATTAGGGACATAAGCAATCAAAGGATGATAAATTTCCAGCATGTATTTAGAGAGGCGAATGAGTTGACTGATCATCTTGCAAACGAAGGAGTTGAGATGGATGCTTTATTGATTTCTGAAGATTTTATTTTATTTTATTTGGATTTTCTATTTTTTGGTTTACCATGTATATGTGTAACAATTTTGAGTTAAAAATAGAAAAAGACAAAAAAAAAGATTGAATCTATGAACAAAGGAGAGTCCCTCTTGAACCATGTCACTCAAATATTTGCTGATCTAGTAGGGTGGTGGTCTACGTTCTCACATTGAAATGTGATTGTAGTTGGCCCTTTGTCTCTGCAGTATGTTCCCACTCTATGCTTCTTGTTTGGAGTTTAATTGAAATGTTCAACGAAAAAACCAAATATTAAAAATACTATATTAAAAAACCAATTTACAAAAATACAATTTTTGTATATATCCCTATTAGATATCTCTAATTTTTTATATTTTACATCCATATCCTTCTTAAAATAATTTTTAATTTTTTCAAAATACCTCCGATTCAAAATTTTCTATTTCGAAATAGAGTTTTTTTCTCTAAGGGGATTGTATACAATGAGACAATTTACTCTTTATATAAGGAGGTCACAATTATTTACAACCATCCGATGTGAAATCGGATAGCTTGGTTGTTCACAAAGTTTGATAAAATTTCTTTTGAACTTTGAGTTTAGTGAATGAAATAAATACAACCACTCAATTTCACATCCAATGATGCTCAAGATTACTTGTGATCACCTGGTGTAAAAGATAAATGGTCTCATTATCAAGATTGTATACAATGAGACTATTTACTTTTTATACAGGGAGGTCACAATTACTTACAACCATCCGAAGTGAAATCGGATAGCTTGGGTGTGTCACAAAGTTTGAGAAAATTTCTTTTGAATTTTGAGTTTAGTCAATGAAATAAATACAGCCACTCAATTTCACATCCAAGGGTCAAAATTACTTGTGACCACCTGGTTCAAAAGATGAATGGTCTCATTATATTTTTTATATACTTTTCCTCAAGAAGAAATGTTGTTGTAAACTCTGAATTGGATCACTTGTCCTTTCAATGAAAGGCCTTTGCGAAACTTCAATATTTGGATTGGGTAATTATCTTTTGTTTAGTTAAATATTGATCCAGAAAGTCACCTCGCCACGAAACAAGCGCTTTAAAAAGGCGGGAGTACAATGTACTCTCTTTGGAACAAATTATAAACATTATCTAATAAAAAAATTATGTAGATTAAAATTCAAAATATATTAGTTAAAAAATAATCTCTAGTGATTCAAAAGTGAATCCCAAATTTTAATCTAAACCAATCCCATGTGAGAGCAAGTGTACAATATGCACTTGCAGGAGCACAATATAATAAAAATTAGCACGTAGAAAAGCAAAAGAGTACAGGTGTGCATTTGATGTCATTAAACGGACCACTAGACGCCTCCTCTCCCAATTTGATTTTTTCATCGTGTTCTCCTCCTATATGTGGACATTGTAAATTGTTTTTAGAAAGAATTTTATATAAAATCTTAATTTTTGATATCATTTCATGATAGACCATCTTTCCATTTTTCTTTCAAACTGGCATAAAGAAATCTTTAAAGATTTCATCATACCCCATCATCTCTTATCTCCCTCTTTTATTGACTTTTGATCATAAAAATTAATCCTAAAAAATCTTTTTATACCATTTCAACCCCAAAATATTTTTAATAGATAAAAAGAGAAAAAAAAGTAAAAAAAAATTTTGGGTTGAAATAGTATAAAAAGATTTGTTAGAGCTAATTTTTATGGTAAAAAATCAATAAAAGAGGGAGATAAGAGATGAGGAGGTACGGTGAAAACTTTAGGGGTTTCTTATACCGCTAGAAAGAAAAACAGAATGAAATTCTACCATGAAATATTATGAGAAATTATGGTTTTATGTGAAAATTTTCCTAGTTTTTATTTTGGATAATTCAAAAGGAGAGTCACACCCTATCTTTTTTTACAAATGAATTAGGAGTTAACTTTTTTTTAATATATAATTAGGATTGAAAACCACAATGTGATAATTAGATACGGGGGTGCTACCACCACAACGCAATCCCTTTCCCAGCATATTGTAAATTGTTTCCACATCCAAAATGTATATCACCAAAAATTATTATAAAGAACAAATGATGAAGTTTCTATAAGGCCTAGGTTTTATGAAAACCAACACCTTAAATCCTCGTTTGGAAGCACTTCCGGCCACATAAATCTCCATGTTGGCTATGAAATTAATTTCCAACATCGACAATAAAATTTGAAACTCAAAAAATCGTACAGAACTTGTGGATCTTTGAACACTTAATTTTATGGCAAAAAGATGATCTAGATAATTTGTTAAAATATACACTATTTTTTGGAATTTGAAATCCTATTTTTTTTTACAATTGTTTAAGTCGAGATGACCGATGTAGAGGTTTTCCAATGCTTGAATTACAATTTTAGGCTTTTCTTATTTTGATAAAGTTGCAGCCCTATTTTCCAAGAACAAAAACATAGTTTATCGATCCAAGTCTTTTATCCCCGGCAAAGTCAACAATGTGGCCCCGAGGGAGCACTATCCCTCCAAGCAGTCTATTCAGAAGGGGTTTACTTTATGCGCCAGCGTTTGGGAAGTTCCAAACCGACTCATCATGGAAAAACTGCAGCTGATCTGGTTCGGACTTGAAGTGATAGGCTGGTCTGGACTGAACTTTTCGAACCAATAAAAAAACAAAAACAAAAAAGAGGCCTGTTTTGAAACTTCGGATTTCCAAAGTATATTAAAAAGAAAAATAAAGATGGAACTTGAAGTTCCAAACTGGTGTCACTTTGAAAAAAAAAAAAAAAAAAGCCCAGTTTTGAAATTTGAGTTCAAAGCCCACTTTGAGAAATTAAATAATCATGGAAAAAAAAAGAAAAAAAAGGCCATGAGCACAAAAATATAAAAAAGAAATATTTTTTAAAAAAATTATAAAGGTATATTTATGAAAATTTCAACATGATCAACGAATAAAGAAAGAAGCGATATGCATAAAAAGGCTAAAACTTATGAACAAGCAATCATCAAGATAGCGTTTTAACTTGGATTATTATAAAGGATGAAGGCTTAAGGCTTATGAAAACAAAATAAAACCTCACCTCAAAGCCGCACCAGGAAAACCCTTTTGGCAACAGAAATCTCTATGATTGATCTAAAATCAATTTTCAATACCGACAATAAAATTTAAAACTAAAAACTTGATACATAACTTGTGGATGAACACTTATTTTTTAGTGAAATACATGGTCTAGATAATTTGATATAATATATACTATATTTAGAGCTTAAAATCCTAAATTTTTTTAAACCATATCGTTTGAGGCCGAGATCAAGATCATTCATGTAAAGGTTTTCCAATGCTAGAATTATAATTTCTATGAGTTATGAGGTGAGAATTTACTTAGTTTTCCTATTGTAAATAATCGGAAATATTACAAATTATTTTCCTTTATCTTTTGGCAGTCGGTGCGAAACAAGCACTATGAAGTTGGTCGATGGGAGATTGAGATGAAAGCCATTGAATATTCTCATCAAAAGGGAGACGCCATTCATATCACCAGGGCTCCTCAAAGTAGATCAAACAGAAACCTGATATCATACTCGCAATTTTCCATCCATTTAACCATCGTTTCAATTTTCATGAGCCTCCTACAAAAAGAAAAGGAAAATAATGTAGGAAAAGGAGAGAAAAGTAGGAAAAACTAAAAACAAAAAAGGTGTGATTTGCACGAAGTTGCAACGTTAACCAAGAAAACAATCAACGTTTGCCTCCAAGCTTTGTCATGAGATGCAATTTTTTATTTCAAAAATTTTTTAGGACGTTGCAAAAATATATTTTTATATCTAATTATAAAAATTTGAACTTCAAAAATAGTTTAGATCAAGCGGATCTATAAATGCATTAAAATCTAAAACATAGACAGTCCAGGTAATATGTCGCAATATGTACTATTTTTTAATACTTGAAATCTCTTCTTTTTTTTTTTGCCATATCTATACATCTTGATGTCGAGATTATCAATTACATATTGTTCCATCATCAAAACAAGCTTTTTCAAAGAATAATTTTTTTCCCAAAAGGGGTTATTACAAAAAGTAATATGGTGCATCAAACCCCTATTGATTGCTTTGGATGGGATTCACAAAGATCACCAGATGGCGAGGTAAGACAACTCAGGCGATGAAATGCAAGCATGGCTAGTCACTACAGCATAACACACTTGACACCAACTTCAGATGGATATTATATGTTTGCCATCATTTCGGAAAAGCCAGCGACGCAACATACCCAATAGATTTGATGCTTTCAATCCACCAAGAAGAAAAAGCACAAACAAACTATCACCTTTTCCTATTAATAACACGGATAACCTGAACTCAGGGCCTGACAAACATGCAGTCAATATCTACAAAAGCTTGAGCTGCTTCAGCCGTTCTTCATGTTCATGGTCCAGTTTTGGAGGTGTATAGGACCCATGAAGATCTTCAACAACATATTCCTGCATCAATATGGGATTTTTTATTTATTTATTTATTTATAGTAATAACAAAATGAACGTATGGTCACTGTTCAAAAAAAACAAAATAAAAGTATGGTCTGATGATGACATCTAGTAAAAAGAGAGGCTATAATCCAACGGAGCAGGCAATACAGTAGTCCCAAAGCAAGCACCCATCCATTCGTTATGATGGACAATGGAGATGACCTGTGGAGGGCCCCCACTGGTACATTCATTAAGGAACAGTTAGTCTCCACTGTCCAAACGTTGGGAACAGACAATAGATTCCCCTTTGAAAGTACACTACATACCATGCCCCATTGTTCTTACACATTCATCTCCGATAAAAGCAAGAGATAAAAGAAAACACGGTAAGCGAATTGGAGATAAATCAAGGGAGGAATGGGATTCTTGCCTTTGTGAGCTCCCTCTTGGTGAGAATGTGGTAATGTTTCTGCCATATCCTCTGAATAGCCATGGTTGCAGCAAGGAGTCCATATGCAATTCCAAGGATGGCAAAAATGACAACAAATATGACAAGCAAAACACCACAAGCTTCCATGGAAGCTGGAAAACAATCCAAAATGCCCCATCCATAACAGCAATTGCGGCATCCAGCCATGCAGGGATCATTGTTGTTGATGGACGAGCAATGCACTAACAACCCTCCAATTCCCAGTATAACAAAGAAAACAAAAACCCCTGGCGAAGACCATGCAAGATACCATTTTTCAGTTAGTATATAATACAGAAAATCAACAAAATAGCAAGTTTATGTGAAGGAAGAGCATGACATAGTCCAACCATGTAAAACTGAAGCCCATTGAGGTTGTGACTGGCCAATTAAACAGATGCTCTAGGGATAGAGTGGGTCCAGAACTGAGGCCCCTCTTCTTCTAAGTCATACTCTCCTCCCAAAAGTGGTAATTATATGGTTAGTAACTAGATATTGCAAAAGAGGAAAATATCCTATGGTTCAACAGACTACTCCAAGGTTATTCGCTAGAGTGGAGGTTGTACAGCATGTGTTAATCTCTGACCATCAGTGGTAAGGGCAGGTGGATATGACTTGGAGTAGCATATACCATAATTCATTGGATCGTTGTATACTATCCCAATTCTAAATGAGACAGATATGGTGATCAATTTGGTAGTCACGAAGACAAACAAAACTGCTGCTTCTTGTTAACTCTGGGCAATACATGAAATGGAACATATGATAAGACACACAATGAATATGTAAATCAGATTAAACAATGCATACCAAAACAGTAGTAGAACGGTATTGGATGCTTCGACAATATACGGTCCCATCCATCACTGAAAGAATTCCTGAATTCCCCATTTGTATCCATCAAATAAGCAAGACCACCCATCAAAGAAATTGCCTGCAAATAAAACAAATTGTGAACCTTCAGATGTAATGTGGTGGTGGCCGCACCCGAGGATCTGCCCATGGCTGTGTCCACCAAACAAAACATTTTAAACAAAAAAAGTGTTGTGCATTTGCTTTAAGCGCTGTATATAGTACTGGGACAGAAATTTTCATTGGTATATCACATAAAAAAAAGTAGGAAAGCCATCAATCAAATGCACCCTATAAATAGATTTTCTGACAACAGTCACACCCTACATGTGAATAATGGTACTCAATAAATGGACTCGATTCCATATAAAGGAGTATAGTTTTAAACTTTTTTATCAA
Organism: Amborella trichopoda; assembly: GCF_000471905.2. Next base: position 1,344,976 of record NW_006499969.1, on the reverse strand, counting down.
GTTAACTAATCAATTAACAAAGAAAAGGAAACAATGTTAACTTATCAAATAGTATATCCAGAGCCTACTGAGAATAACTTGTCCTAGTGCCTCTTTATTACATAAATACAGAAATCTAGGTTTCATTTACAAAATCCACAACTCATTGCACCTCTATTTCCTCCTCCCACAAAATACAGCATTTTATTGACATAAATGCATTCCAACAAATCTGGAGATTTATGAGGACTACATACTTGGCATTAAAAAAATCATTTATATGGTCAGCATAAAGGTAAGCAATATAGGCCGCCTTATATTCTACCATTTCTACAAAACAAGATTATACAACCCCACATTTCTAAAGTAAGCCCACATTTGTCGATTGATACCATTACAACTCTTAAATAATTTGATGCAGTCACGGACACTAGGTTTATTTGGTGTTTTAGTTCTTGTTAATTATCTCAGGATATGTGTCATTCAGTTGTAGAGAATTGAGGGAAGGGAAGAAGTTGGAAGTTTATTTTTAAGAAAACGAAGGGCTAGAATTAGTGTTTCTTATGAATGAGTTATACATTTAGCATTTTTCCCATGAATCCAAGTGTTAATCAAGGGCAAGAACAACATATATATATATATATATATATATATATATATATATATAGGTAAAGTATACAATGAGACCAATTACCTTTGGTACAAGGCGATCACAATTGATCTTGACCATTGGATGTGAAATTGGATGCCTACATTTATTCCATGGACCAAGCTCAAACTTCAAAAGAAATTTTCTCGAACTTCGTAACACACCCAAGCTATCAAATTTTACATTGGATAGTTGTAAGTAATTGTGACCTCTTTGTATCAAAAGTAGAAGATCTCATAGTATACAATCTCAAATATACATATATATATATATATAGGGAATAGATGTTGTCAGCCAACGGGTTGACTGCTACAGCGTCAGCCAATGGCCCAGATTGAATCTGGGCCGATCTGACGATCACGACCTTATTTGGTATTTTCATTTTCATTTTTTTTTCTAAAAATCCAAATCAGTCGAAAATTTAGGCATACAATCTACTCATCAAGGCGCACCTAATAAAAATATAAAAAAAATAATTCGTAAAATATAAATTGACCAAAATACCCCGTGGGCTAACAGTGCCATCAAAAAAAAAAATGAGGAGTTGGATAAATGGGTGGCAACAGTTCAAAATTTTTCATGTGAACAAACATAGCATCATGTTCACTAATGACTGGCCCATGTACCAATATTGGCTGGCATTGAAGGACCTGTTCAATGTCCACACCAGCCCACAGGTGAAAAACAAGATGAAGAAGCAAAATGAAATTAAAGAATCCCAAGCATTCGAAAGCGGAGTGGGTTCGGTAAAAAGAAATAAAAAGAAGGTTGAGTAGACATTGAAAAAAAAATACAAAAAAATACAAACTAGCACTATGCATTGTTCAAAAAAGCGGACCGCCCAGCACCTAGGCAGTCTAGAAGGCCAGGGCACATCGCCCAGGCCTAGGCAGCAGTCCGTGGGCGGCTGCCCAGGGCCTGTGCCCCACCTAGGGGCGGAAATGAGTTTTTTTTTTATTCTATTGATTTTTTTTGAAAAATAAAAGCTTTTAAGGATGGGTTTTAAGTTCATTTGAAACCTAAACGCATAAGAACCCATTTTAGAGAGAAAGGAACCTAAAAAAACTAGATTTTGTGATTTTCATTGGATCGAAGTGTTTCTCAAAGTAACAGAAAATAGATCCAAACATCACTTTAGATATAGTTTTGGAGTTTTTTAATCCTATTAGATGGTGTTTTCAAATATTTTAGCACCAAAAAACATATCAAAGGTGGGAGTTTGGAGTTCGAGCAATCAAAGTAAGTGCAAAACTTTATTTTTTAGATTGTTTGTTTTATTTTGAGATGTCTTCTTCAGGATCTAGTCGAAGTGAATATCCAGATTGAAAAAATGAATATAACCCAAATCCAAATGACAAAAATTGTATTAGATGCAATTATTGTGGAAAAGATACAAAAGGGGGTATAAACCGGTTTAAGAAACATCTTGTCGGTATTAAGGGAGATGTTGTCCCTTGGAAAATGTTCCTAAAGCTATCAGCGAGGAGATTAAGCAAGTTCTGTAAAACAAAAATAGGAAAAAAAATGTCATTTGAATATATCTATTTTTGGTTCATCTAAAAGAAGTGATCCGGGTTGGAAGTATGGCCATAACTCGAAACCAAACGATAAAATTGTATAAGGTGTAATTTTTGTGAAAAATATACCAATGGGGGTATTAAGCGATTCAAGAAACATCTTGCCGATATTAAAGGGAATGTTGCGACTTGTAAAAAAGTTCCTGAAGCTATTCGGGATGAGATTAGACAATTTCTAAAATTAGAAGAACTAGAAAGGATGAAAATGAGCTTTGTTCTATGGAAATACTTTCTCCAGGTTATTCTAGAAGTAGTGATCCGGGTTGGAAGTATGGTTATAACCCGAATCCGAATGATAAAAATCGTATTAATTATAATTATTGTGGAAAGGATACCAATGGGGGTATTTACCGCTTCAAAAAATACCTTGTCGGTATTAAGGGGGATGTTGGCCCATGTAAAAAAGTTTTTGAGGCTACCAGGGAGGAGATTATACAATATTTGAGTTCAGAGAAGCACAAAAAGATAAAAAAGAGTAGAGCAGCCAAGACTCCTAGCGCCTCATCTACACATAGTAAGTGGGAGGTAGAAGAAGAGGAGGAGAAAGATGCAGATTCAGAAGAAAGAGAAGAGGACGAACGTTATATTGAAGAAGCAGATGACTCTGAAGATGATGGCCTTGAATCTGATGCATATGATGAGGCTTACCCTATTTTTTCTGATGATGATGACTGAAGAATGAAGAGTTAAAGACGCTTGAGTGCTTGACTCTTGGTGTTGAGTGTTGAGTGTTGACTGTTGAGTGTTGACTATTGTGTCCTAGACTGTATATTTTCTGAATTTTTGTATATTTTTTTTTTCTTATTTTTAGTTTCTACTTTCTAGTTTTCTACTATCTAACGTTTGTGTATTAAACTACTAGTGTATGCTTGTATGGTTTTACTGTTTTAGCATTGTATGAAAATATGGATTATGGTCAACTCTTCTCAACTTCCATCTTTTTTATTTTCAACTGGGCCGCCTAGGCGCTGGGCGGCCTAGACCCCCCCAGCCGCCTGGGTACCGCCTAGCACTTTTTAAAACAATGGCACTGTGTCAATAGTCTTAGGACAACGCACTTGTACATACAAACAAAAGAAAGCAATAATCTAGATTCCAGTGCAAACTATTCCAACTGTTTCACAAATGTGATTCTAAAGAAGAATAGTTATACATTTACGAGAAACTAAACATATGATGTGGGATTGGAGAAATCCTCGGAAGTTCACAGTACTACGTGAACTTATGGTTTGTCCAAAAATTAAGAAAATTTTATATTTCTTACATGATACAAATGTATGCCTTGTATAATGAAACTCATAACTAGTAGCACTGGGAGACCACAACTACGCCTTGATTTAACATGTGAAAGAAGACATTCCCAGTAAAAAGAAACAAAAATATTTGCAAGATCTATGAATACTTTACAATAAGAGGAACAAGCATGAGATAGGGGACAAAGAGACTATAATATGAGTACAATAGATTATCCACATCACACAATAATCCCAACACAATATGCATCATCGTACTATCCCAAGATATTCCATTGAGCTCTATCTCCTAATAACCTCTATAATGCATCTTAAGCCTTTCTAATACATCGAATGAAATAAATAGACAAACAATGGACTAACAAGCAACATGAAACAGCTAAAGTTATAACATGGCTATATGCACAAATATGCAGCCCAATAAGAATAAACCCAATAAGGACATGGTCTTTGTAAACCTCTTACAGTTTGTACAGCCAAAAATACGAGGAGAACATCCCGAGCGACAAATATTTTGAATTTTATTTTTCGCCAAGAATAGTCCTCTAGTAGCTCCACCCGAAGATGAAATTGTGCCTTGCAAGTTGTGCAATGTGAGAAGGCAAATCCTTCCTAGCAACAGAAATATTGATCACATCAGCTCAGTAAATTCAGTAGCAAGCCTACTTGTTCATTAAGTTGCCCAGGAGTTCACAATAATTTTGGGTTTAAAAGAAAACAAAATCTCTAGAAGTTCGTGAAAGAAGGAATTGCCTTCACTGAGCGCCAATGATCGAGGCATGACCGGTGAACAAACTGTTGGGTGCCTTTACACATACATGGCGAGATTAGTTCCTCCCCTGCACAAAGACTTTTAATATTTAATATATAACACAAAGTTTAGACCACTAATAACATTTACTTTCCAAAGAGGTTATCAAAGATATGAAAATCAAAAACATTTTTCTTGCAAGTAGGGACCAGGCATAACCCAAGTAATTCAGCAAATAAAGAAAAAAAAGCTTAGAGCAAAAGTGCAGATGTCTTTTAAAAGCTGAAACCCACAATGAATCACATCATTGGTAGCAAGGTTACTACAGACATATCAAATCTTCCCGAAATTACTATAGTGTCATAACTGAAACATCAATCCAACATGGATATGAGTGGGCGTCCCACATGGATACTGTAACAAAAACACCAAACCGACAATTGGCCTTTTTGACACAACTCCATGCATCATTTAGAGGGGCTGGTAGGTGGGATTCTCAAGGACATTAAGGTCATTTATTTAAAAATTACAACAAAAAAGTCTAGTAGAAGTGTCTAAGTTTCTCAGGTATCAAACATGTGTATCGTGTCTTTGGTATTTCGACATGGGCCCATATAAGTGAATACATGTGTCCAACTTACAAAGCTTAAATCTTCGTAATTGTGATAAGTAGCAAGGCAATACAATACAAGAACTGCTCCACCCAAGCCTGCACCTATAAATGCATTATGACACACAAAAGGGCCGTATCAGTAGAGCATGAAACATGATATAGAGCTATTCTCATCTTACAATGTATTTTGTAGATTCCTCACACTGGCTATGGTTTCTAGGCCCAAATCCTTAAACCATGGGATCCAGCTAGGGGTGGCAATGGGTCGGGTCCAGCTAGACCCAGACCCAAAATAGACTATATGCAACCGGACCCGGACCCAATAGGTCCAAATAGACGTACCCGTACTTGTTGGGCAAGTTTGAACCGGGACCTGGACCTGTAGTCGACACTAGCCAATGAGGGGGTTTGGGAAGAAAGCGTCCCAATGCCTCTACTTTTATAAATCTCAACCCACTTATTTCTTTCTATTCCCATTGATGTAGGACTAATCTTCCTGCCATAACCAGGTATGCTTGAGGTCTGTGGAAACCAAAACGCCGCTCCCTTAAAAGGTTTGCAAAGGTCTCTCTCAGAGACTAGGTGGTAGTCAAAAGAGGGAGAGAAACCCAAAAAGTGAAAGGGGCAAAGAGAGAGAATGGGCAAAAGACCCTGACAACGGGATAGGACCTCATCCTGTACTTATCGTAGATGAAGGTTGTAAGAGATGGAGTTGCAAGACCAATGGGATAAGGAACTCCAACGTTCTTTTAGTCCCATGGGTTTCTCTCAATTAATAAACGAGTAACATTTTTCATGGCAGGCATATGAAGGACGCTCCCACCCCAATCTTCATCCTTCGATCGCTTGAAATCCCAAGTAATTCGACCGAGCATCATGAAATGATCAGAACCCAAATGTCAACATTTCAAAAAAAAAAAAAAAGAAGAAATGATCATATCCCAATTTTCTTTTCCAAAATCTCTGGTTTTCTAACAAGTTTACAAGAAAACTGCCATGGGGGTCTCTCTCTTTTGCTGAGTAATTGGACCATAGGCATTTCCTAACTGCTAAACCTCCATAACAAGGGATGGAAAAGATAGTATTTGCTCAAGCAAGAGAAGAGGAGGGATTTTCTCAGAGGAGAGGAGAGACAGTCTTTCAAGGACAGGAAGAGGTGGGGTTTTAGGTATTGGGAGTGCCTGATTTTGTGATTTTCCGACAATTATTTCGGAGACTGGAGTTGGGTTTTCTTCGTTCAGACTCCTGCACACACTGTTTGTATTGTACGCCCTTGATGATGGCGAAATTTGTGGTTCAGATTTCTCCAGTCAATACATGCCCCTCTCTTTAAGGCTAACTATAGACAACAGCCTCTCTCTCTTCTTATCACTTTATACTTACTTCTCCGTAGGTGGGAGGGGTTACAGAGAGAGAGAGAGAGAGAGAGAATTGTTGTTGCTTTATGGGTTGGAAAAATCTTTTAACCCCACATCGAAAGATTTAGAGAGGTAATGTGAGGGGGTTTGCTATAAAATGAAGGTTAGGTTTCAAAAGGGGTGGCAAACTTCAAGTCCCGGGTCGGGTATGGGACGGGTCCACTAGTACCCGGACTCGTACCCGTGAATCTTCGGGTCCATTATGAAGGACCCAGACGCTATGCGTGGGTCCAAGGTTTGGACCCATAACCGGACCCCGCCCATTGTCCTAGATCAAGCCCTTGTCACCTTGCCCAAGGTACCATTAACCTAAAGCCCACCTTTAATCCCACCTAAATCCCATAACTCTACTCTAAACAACACTAGGCTAGATAGTCCATAGTGCACGTATTCCAATGGTCCCTACAACCTTAGCAACGATTTAAAAGTCTTTTTTCTTTTTTGGGTAATTCAGTGGGAAAGACAAGCCCCTACCAAAACAACTTAAAAGTGTTACACATCCACCATTAGGGAAACACAATAGATAACCTTAAAACAACTTATTTGATGCTAAAGTTTTTTCCAAATTAGGTTAGACACCTTCCTAATTATGCTAAAGTGGCATGGCCTCAAACCAATCCTTTAGAGTCTAAGTACTATAACCCCTACAAAGCTCATCCAAATTAAGTCAAATTTGATTCTAGATTGTAGTGGACGTCATAAGCGGACATCATAAGCGTTCAAACAATCAAAGAATCATTCAAATCTGATGCGTGGTATGAAAGTTATGGCCAAATTGTCTATCAAGAATTTCATTTTAGTCCTCAATGGCTTGTGCTAGAGACACAATAATTGTTGTTTGGGCCAGCAACATCCAGAAAACGGCTAGAGTGAACCAAATCTTCAAAAAAATGCTGACCTAGTGTGTGTCCCAGCCACGACCCAACATTGTAACTTTCACTTTATAAGCCCTTTCCAACATTCAAGTTCAAGACATTCCTACCAGTACATCTTTAGTTCAAGCAATTTTGAAAGACTGAATAGAAAGCTGACACCGCCCCCTTTGGTAGATTCAGGCCCCAACTCCATGTGTCTGGCCTATGGGCCCAGCTTAACAAAGTAAGTCATTTCCCTTTAGTTTTCCTTATGTTTAACTATAATACATGCTAGCTCATTGTCATTCAAGAAAAAGTGCTTTCAAAACTATGGTCCCTTAATTTTGGCGGATTTTTATTTAGTGCTTCATCATTTGACTGAGCCCCAAATCTCTATCAATTCAAATTTTCATTGATCTTCTTTAGGCAAAATCAGAGCAGAGAGATTCTCAAGTATTTCCTCTCTATTTTGGGTATAAACAGTCTTGTCACACTTGAATGAGAAACCTGACCTCGGCCAGCTCTGTTCACTTAGACAACCATATGAGGCTGCATTAAAACACATGCCAACATCCATACCTACACCAAACAGCCACGTAAGCATTTGTATATTGCTTTTACCTTTTTCACTCACAACGATGTGAGATCAAATATACTCGTTAGAGTTAAGGAGACCAAGATTCTTGTAGCCGACCCCAATTAGTTAGGAAAAGGCTTTGACGATGATGATAATGATGACAGTTAAGGAGATATATCCAATGATAACGACACTGCGTTGAGCTCAAGTTGATGCCAGACAGAATAAGATGAAAGGAAAACATTCCCTGGTCAACATACTGTTCATGGGAAACCCTCCACAAACTTTCTTGGGGCTTCCCATATTTTATAATTTCAGTTTGACTCATGTAAAGAATCCTGCCCACAAAAAACAAGCACAGAAAGAACAGAATAGGAGAAATTCACAGGTCTTGTACACTAACAGCTAGAGAGGAAGGAGGCAAAAGGTAATGAAAGATGGTACTATTTTTCCGTTGTTTCGTACGACCACTTTTCAACTTAATTGGTGTAATCTAGTAACAGCAAATTAAGAAGCTTTGATCAAGGATTCAAAAGAACTTTTCTCATCCTAGGAAATCATACATGACTGAATTTTGCTTCATAGTATTCTTTGTACTAAACAATGCCCATATGCCCAGTTTGGATTTGACGAATAGGCCAATTTAGTAATGGAGATTCAATCATTCAGACAAGCGCCATTAAGGTTTATCAAATTAACTCAAATTCATCTGCCCATCCATATCTTCATGGGGACTACATTTCTTGACCTTAGGGTGTAAAAGAAAGTTTCATGAAAGGTTGTATGGATCCATTTAATAAACATCTTTCAAATTTAAAATTTCAAACAGCGAACCACAGGAGTAACTGCAAAGAGGCTTGTTTAGTTTACAGTTTATACTGCTAACTGGTGTCCAAATAGAGGGAATACATCTTCAAAGCCTACATAGATCAGTTTGAATACTACAAAATCATTTTAAAATGATAAAGCAGCACCATGGTTCACTTTCTCCCAAAAACTCTGCCAATAAGCTTTTAAAATTGTGGAGTTAGCCTCAAATTACATATGGTTAGAATTTAGATTATGGTTTTGTACCAATTCATGACAAGCGAGTGGACCCCACAATGTGAGATAGTAAATAAAGACGAATAGTCGATGTTATTTTCTCCAAATATTGTTAACGAGAGCTTCTTTCTTGAAAGAGCTCTAGATTAGGGCCTTCAGACCTTCAAATTGATGTTTTGGTGCAATGCAAGGTTCCCCGTGGGTAGATTGATGTTTTTGAAGATGCACTAAACTAAAAGATCCTACAGAAGTTAGGTTTTCAAGAGAGCATACCTAGTTAAATGTATGAGCATTGTCCACACTTGTGAACTCTGATGATGTCAAAAGGGTACCTCAAGGTTGGGGTGCTAAATTTGTAATGACATTTGAGTTCAATGGCAGGAATGATATAATAGAATTTTAAATTATTATTATTATTATTAAAGTCTATAGCACCTAGGTTCTTATACCATGCAAATGGAATAAAACTCTAATGGAATGAAGCACCAAGGGCTTCTCTGTCAGTGTATCAAAATGAAAACGACTTATATGTCGCCATAAAAATCCAAATGATCAAAACATACATACTTTTTCAAAACTGTCATCCTACTTTTACTTACAAGATTTACATATTACAACTATATATTCTATACTTCCATGAGAAATCTATTATCTATATGGGAATCTTAAGCATGAGCAAAGCTCCTATATTTGTGTAAAGGTTCAAGAGATACTCTTAAGAACAAGATGAAAGAACAACTGATTGTTAGAGGACATAATAATGATGGAGTTGGAGTGGTAAACTATGTGCAGATGGCAGAAAGCAAATCACTGGCTTTGCATAATCTTTACTCCTCAACATTAACATGCTGACGGTTATCAAGAAGTTCTTGTACTCCTTACCACGATCACTAACTTCCCACTAAACTCGTGATTCCCCAGTTCCTTTTTCTCAAGCAGGACACAAGAATGAAATACACCATTTTTACAGAACTTCTAGAGTTCCTTTAGATTGGAAAATTTAGGTACTGAACAACTGTGTTCAAACTGGCCAAAAACTAGGGACTCCCAGGCTTCCACCTAAGATGCCATTTTTGTCTGAACAATAGAAAACAAGATGCTGATGTTCAATGACACACTAAAGTTGTACCATTAGGTGGTTTGTAAGGACCTTCTGTAATTCGAAGTAAATATGAAATGTAATGCCAATGCGATGCCCTTGGGAAATCAGATTGGACTCAAGAAGCCCACCTCATATGGTAGACAGTCAATCAAAGAGTTTCTTTTCAAGAATTAAAGAATGCATTCAGAGAAGGAAGCCTTCCCATTCCACAATTATTTACGCAATTCTCGTCAAAAAGTAAAATCTCATCTTTGAACAGACGCTACTAGGTGTTCCCCTTTACATCCCATTGAAGTTGCTCATCAAAAGAAAAAGATTTCTTTGAATTCCTTGGGAATCCTCACAGCTAGGCTGGCTGACAGTATTACAAAGTAAATCCAAAGCAATAAAGGAGATAGCAGATGGGGAGTAAGTATAAAATTCGGATGACCAACGAACACATGAAAGTGGTTGGTCCAGGCCAATACGATTTTAGTGAGATCCCTTTGCACTGAGAGGATTAGGAAAGAAAGAGATGCTCGAATGAAACTCAAAAAGACTGAGTTTGAAGTCCACATTAATGCAACACGATAAATTTTCATTGAGGAACTAAAATGAACCTCAGATATGTAGAGGATAAACCAAGGTTAGGGGAAACTAAGAGAGAGAAAAATAGTGCAAAAAATTAAAAGTAGAGAGACATAGATTTACATGGTTCGGCAAGTTGCCTATGTCCACAAGCAAAGTACACTTCCACTAATCAGAAAAACACCATGCAAGCATGGAGAATACAAGGGATTACAAGCTCTCTCTCAAGCCCTAAAACAGGGTCTTTCTCTCTCCAAAACACCCACACAAAAGGACTAAACAAAACTAATCCCTTTTTTTTGTATTTTTCATTGCTCACACTTTTTCCATATGTCTTCTCTCTACAAAATATTCCTTATAAAAAGTATCCCGAAAACCCACGTGACCCATCTTTACCCCATTCCTTCTTTGTCTAGATTTTCTATATCGAATGACTAGAATCTTTATTTGGCATCTAGACTACATCACATGAAGGGCCTGAGTTAAGACTCTCCCCTACAAAATAGGAAATAATACCAAGTCAAGGGAATCACGTATTCCCTCCTTGATACTTGACTTCATGCCAACATTCTCCCACTTGAAGACATGTTGCCATTCTAACTAGTCTACTCCAAAAATTGCTGCCCACCAGTTACTAATCATCAAGTAACTATGGGCTTAATCAACATATCTGCTAGATTGTCATCAGTATGAACTTCCCCTTCCCTATGGGCTTAATCAACATATCCGCTAGATTGTCATCAGTATGAATTTTCTGCAATAAAATTTTTCTATCTTCTACCACATCACGAATAAAGTGATATTGAACATCGATATGTTTAGTCTTGTCATGGAAAGCAGAATTCCTTACTAGAAACAAGGCACTCTGGTTATCACAATGAAGAGGTATACCTTCTTGCACAACTTGGAATTCACAAAGTAACTTTTTTAGCCAAATTGCTTCTTTAGATGCATAAGTGACATTACTCAACCTCTGTAGAAGACAAAGCCACCTCAGACTGCAACCTTGATAACCAACTAACTACACCACCTCCTAAAGAAAAAACATACCCAATTGTAGACCTCTTTTTATCGAAGTCATTGACATATAATAACAAGATAACAAAGCTTCCATCAACATATCCACGAAAATAGGCACAATGATTAGCTTCACATCTACGAAAATTCAAGCGTAACATGAAAGAATCAAATTGTTTGTACCAACATCTCGACGTCTGTTTCAACCCATACAACGATTTCTTCAGCCTACAAACCAAATTCTCTTTTAGGTTAGGTCATATAGATTTCTTATTTTAAGTCACCAATTTTCACATCTCTAAATCAAGAATAGTCAAAACAATTCTAATAGTGGACATGTTCACAATAGGAGAAAAAATCTCATCAAAATCAATATCTTATTTCTGCGCATAGCCTTTCACAACCAATTGAGCTTTATATCTTTCAACAATATCATCAGGACCTTTCTTCTTCTTGAAGACCCACTTGCAACCAATAGCCTTTCGCTCCTCTGATAATTTGACGAGGTCCCCGGTTCTATTTTTTTGGAGGGCCTCCATTGACCGGCTTCATCGACCTCACATGCTTCACAATAAGAAACTGGCTCACCCTCCTCTGTTAGGCAAGCATAAGGCAACACACAGCCATTAAGCCTCACATGAGCCTTTTTAGGTCTATCAGATCTTCTTAATTCAATATCAAGTAAATATTCTTCATGCTCTTGAACAATTTCAAGTTCTTGGTCTTGACCACACTGTCTCGCTGGTACTCATGGGTGCATTCTACCACCGCAATTTTTGCGTCTAGCTCATCTTTCTTTTTTTGCATGGAATTTTCATTGAAAATAACATCTCGATTAACTATAACCTTGTGGTTAATAGGATCCCACAATCTATAACCCTTTGTACCATCAATATAGCCAAGAAAAACACACTCTTTGGATTTTTCATCCAACGTAGTTCTCTTCTCTTTTGGAATCAAAGAATATGCATCACAGCCAAAAACACGAAGTAAAGAATAATAAACAGGTTTACAGATCCAAACCTCTTCAAATGTCTTATAGTCAACAGCAGAACTCGGAGACCTATTGATTAGGAAACAAGTGGTACGAACTACTTCTGCCCAGACACATTACTCAAACCCGATAGTATTCAACCTACACCTGACACACTCCATAATGGTACCATTCATTCTCTTAACAACACCATTTTGCTGAGGTGTTCTAGGAACTGTCAATTGCCTAGCAATACCGTGCTTACTACAAAAATTATTAAATTCACCAGAACAAAATTTTGCCCCATTATTAGTTCTTAGACAGTTCTTACGCACTTGATGCTCTTACCTTTCTGATTTTCTATCAAGGCCTTAAATTTTTGGAAATAACTGAAGGCATCTGATTTCTTTTTCAGCATATAAGCCATACTTTTCTTGAAAAATCATCAATAAAAGTGACAAAATATGCAGCACCCCCCCATAGAAGCAACAGGTGATTCCCATGTGTCCAAATGAATCAATTCAAAAAAACCTTACTTTTAGCGGTGGATAAATTTGGTATATTTTCCAAATAAGAATGACTCACAAAAATCTAAATTAAAAGATTTTAAACCAAGGAGGTTTTATCGAGAATACCCTGAGTCCACGCTTGCTCTTATGACCCAACGTACATGCCATGTCATAGCGGTGTCCACCTCTGTAAAATCGGCCTTTCCCAAAACTCTTTTTCCAACAAGTTTGTACAAATTGCATGCTAACTCTCCTTTTCCAACCACTAGTGCTCCTTTTGAAATTTTTCGCCATCTATTTTCACCTATAAATATGAAACCTTACTCATCAAATTTTCTCAAGGACGAGATTCTTTTTGAGACCTGGAACATGTCTACCACTTGGATTCTGCATATGATTCCATTCAACGTCTTGATTCTCACATTTCCAACTCCCACTATTTTACATAAGGCATTATTTCTCATGTAAATACTTCCATCACATGATTGGTACCTATAGAACCAATCCCTATGTGAAGTCATGTGAAATGATCCACCTGAATCAAGTAACCAATACTGCAAAACTTCATTCCTATCCACAAACAAAACTTCTCCATCTTAAGAAAACTCAATTTCTTCAACTAGATTTCCTTGAGACTTGCTTGAATTATGCTTCTCGTTAGAACCAGATTTAGGGGCTTCCCGGTTCCCTTTTTGTGCCTTACAATCTTTTCCCACATAGTCAAATTTTCCACAGCTCCAACACTTCACTTTCTTACGCCCTGTTGATTTGGATCTTGAACGATCTCTACCCATAGTTCTCTCCATTGATCTTCTTCTCTGTGCTACAAACGCATTCTCAGAGGAATCCTTACTAGACTTTCATCGAGACTCCTCTGTTGGAAGTGGTGAAACAACGGAATCAAATTCAAGAGATTTCGCACTACTAAGATTCATTATTAATCCATATCATGATTCCGGCATATAACAAAGTAATATAGCTGCTTTGTCTTCTTCATCAATTTTTACATCTAGTAACATCAACTTGTTAATCAAGGCATTGAACTCATTTAAGTGGCCTTGCAAAGATGCACCATCACTCATCTTGAGATTGTAAAGTTTCCGACGAAGAAAGATTTTATTAGGAAGAGACTTACCTTCATAAGTATTTTTTAAGCTGTCCCATAAATCTTCCGCGGTAGTTTCTGAGGAGACATTGAATAAAATGGACTCATCAAGCGCAAAGAAAATATATGCCCTAGCCAATTCATCCTTCTCATCAAATTCCTCATCATCCATCTTTTCCAGTTTATTTTCTCTGCCTTTTAAAGCCACTATAAAACCATCTTTCACCAACACTGCATGCATCTTTAATTTCAAGGTTGAGAAATCTGCACCGTCAAATTTTGAAATTCATATCTGGTTGAACTTCTTCTAGCCCTCTTAAAAGATCTCTGATCTGCCACAAGCCTTGTGCCCATAAGGGATCTTAAACCCTAAGGCTCTGATACCAATTGTAGAGGATAAACTGAGGTTTGAGAAAAATAAGGGACAAAAATAGAGCAGAAAAATAAAAAAAGAGACACAAAGATTTATGTGGTTCGACAAGTTGCCTACATCCACGAGCAGCAAAGTTCTCTTCCACTATTCAGAAAAAAACCATTCTAGCATGGAGAATACAAGGGATTACAAACTCTCTCTCAAGCCCAAAAACAGGGTCTTTCTCTCTCTAGAACACCCACACAAAAGGACTCAAGACAACTAACCCTTTCTTCTGTATTTTTCCTTGCTCACACTTTTTCCAGGTCTTCTCTCTCTACAAAATTCTTTTTATAAGGAGTATCCCAAAAACCCATGTGACCCATCTTTACCCTATTCCTACTTTGACTAGATTTTCTACATCTAATGGGATTTACTTCCTACAAAATATGAACTTTATTTGGCATCAAGACTAGATCACATAAAGGCCTTGTGTTAAGATTATCTTCCCTACAAAATAGGAAACAATACCAAGTCAAGGGAATCACGTATTCCCTCCTTGAAACTTGGCTTCACACCGACAAGATACTCCAATCAATTCAAAAAGTAACAGATGTTTGCCAAAAAGTTGGTTAGACAATCATTTCGCTCACAAGCACAACTCTATAGAAAGCCCTTTTTTTTTTTTTGAGACCACTATTGTTCTTACAATGAGGGACTCAAAACCTTCTACTGAAAATCTCATCCAATGAAACCCAATCATTGCCACCACTAACAGTCTTACTTTCTTCTTCTTCTTCTTCTTTTTTTTTGTTGTTTTTTTTAAAGTTAACTGTATTTTATTGAATAGAAAAATTACACAAGTATTAAAATCAAGGGTCCCTTAGCATGGCACCCTCTAGGTAAGTAAAAAGCCTGCTCTTATAACAAAAGTACAAGCGTAAAGGTTACGAAATGTACAGTGATATTACAAAAAATAGGGTTATGAGTTATCCCTTTGTACAAAATTTAAGTTAAAAGGCAAAAAATCAGCAACAGCCGTTCCTTTATGCTCCTGTGTCTTCAATGTGCACTCTAGCCCCATCCTTTGCTAGGAGATCAACGAAGTCATTTGACGTCCTCAAGGTATGTGTCCAAGAGACGTCCGTATCCCTGCAAATGTCAGCAATCTCATCAAAAATAGGTGCGACATACCAGGGAAGGGGAGAATCCCCTGATGCCCAAGTGATAATGTTCCTAGCATCCCCTTCCACATTAAGCCTGTATCCCCAAGAGGAGTTGAGGCTTTTCAAACCTAGGAGGAGGCTTTCAAACCTAGGAGGAGGGCCATAGCTTCAGCATATTGGGAGTCTTGGATGCCTAAGTATACCGAATAAGTGTACAGGATAGCCCCACAATGGTCCCTATACACACCTCTAGCTCCTGCGTGGACTGGGTTTCCAAAGGAGCAGCCATCGAAATTGAGTTTAATAGTACCAAAGTTAAGTGCTTACCACCAATGGGTTCGATTGGGCTTGCGGGGACGGTGGCACATAATATTTCTCCAGTCGTGAAGAAAAGATGTAGCAGAGATTCCTGCAAAGTGGCAATGATTGGAAGCCCAAAAAGTTACTAAAGACGTAACTTTATGGAACAGTGCTGAGGCTTCGGTAGCTTTACCTTGGAAGATCCTACAGTTCCTCTCATTCCATATTGTCCAAATAGTTGCTGCCACTCCAGCTTTCCAGATAATTCTCCCTGCCTTAGGTCAATGAAAAGCTGGGTACAATGATATCAGTTCCTTTACTGTCGCTGGCAGAACCCATTTGACACCGCAAAGCTGTAGGAATTGTCCCACCAGGCATAAGTCAGGTTACAGTGAAGAAATAGGTGTGGGTTCGATCCTTCTTCGCATTGGCGAAGGACACAACGGTTAGGAATTAGGATACCCCTTATTTTCAGATGATCCACCGTAAGGGCCCTATGGGATCCAACTATCCAATTAAAGCAATTCACCTTAGGAGGGGTAATAAAGGTCTACACCTTAGATAACACCGAAGGAGGGTTAAGAGGGAAGGTGGGTGGCTGTACGAGTCGTTTGTATAGAGATGACACAATGAAGGATCCAGAAGGATTGAGAGTCCAAACCAACTGGTCTTTTCCATAAGTGGGGACAAAAGAATTTTGGAGAGTAAGGGGGAGAGAGAGGAAATGTGAGATTTCCCCTTTCGTGAGGTTGCTTTTAAAAGTGGGGTTTCACACCCTTCGGTTACCCACTACAGTCATTGCAACATCAACTGTTTCTTCTTTATTGGATGCTAAGGCGTAGAGGGAGGGGTACTGTTCCTTTAAAGGAATTTGACCCAACCAAGTGTCCAGCCAAAAACGCACTCTTGTGCCCTCCCTGGAATGAAGACGAATGAAGGGCCTAAATAGTGGGAGGGTAGAGGAAAAAGCTTTCCACGCACCTGAGCCCCTGCATGTGTTAATCTGCTCTGGCACCCATGTTCCTTCATCAATCCTATATTTGTGGCGTAATATTCGAACCCAAAGGGAGTTTGTCTGGGTGGCTAGGCGCCACCACCATTTTGCTAAGAGGGTCTGGTTGTGTTTCCTAAGCCTCTTAATACCTAGACCCCGTTGCTGCTTTGGGAGGCAGACTGTATCCCATGAGATAAGATGGAACTTTGAATGCTCCGCTTGTCCCGACCACAAAAAATTCCTCATAAGCTGTTCCAAGCGGTTAGCCACAAAGGTTGGCATTTGGAACATTGACATGAGATAAACCGGTGCATTGGCCAGGGTTGCCTTATTAAGGGTATTGCGACCTGCCTGGGAGAGATATCTACCCTTCCACCCAACCAAGCGCCGATCAACGTTGTCAATTACATGTGACCAGTCCCTATGTTTGGGTTTACCAAGACCTAGGGGCAGGCCGAGATAAACAGTGGGGAGTTCGTCAACTTTGCAATTCCATGTCGGGATCAGATTCTTTATTGCATCAGTGGAAAAGTGTATCCCCATCACGGTAGATTTTTCCGTATTTACTTTGAATCCTACAACCTCTTGGGAGCACTTCAGGTACAATCTCAGGTTTTCAACTGCATGTGGGGAAGCATCTAAGAAAACTAGTGTATCATCTGCATATTGCAGGTGAGACACTATAGGTCCTCTACGAGATGTTTGGAAACCGGAGAGTAAGCCAGCCTGGAAGAGACGAGAAATAGAGCGGCTAAAGACCTCAGCCGTTATGGTGAAGAGGAAGGGGGGAGAGGGGGTCCCCTTGACGTAGCCCCCTAGTTGAAGGAAAGAAACCTTTGGGGGAGCCATTGATGAGAAGGATGGGTTTGAAAGACAACCTTTGATCCATTTCCTCCAACGGTCTTTAAAACCCATTCTTCTCATGATTTCATCTAGAAGAGCCCAGTCTGCATGGTCATAGGCTTTCTCCCAATTAATTTTGAAGATGAGCCCGGTTTTTTGGACAGAAACCTGGAGTGAATGCACTCATGGGCAATTAACGCACCATATAAGATCTGTCTATCTTTGATAAAAGCTGATTGGGATTGAGAAATAATGGAGGGAAGGACCTTCTGTAGCCTTGAAGCCAAAACCTTAGACAAGATTTTGTAAGAAGTGTTCAATAGGCTGATTGGGCGAAAGTCCTTGAGCTCCTCAGCACCTTTGACCTTAAGTACCAGAGTAATAAAAGTTGCGTTGATGGCCTCATGCAAAATTCCTATGGAAGAATTCCGTAAAGAAACTCAAAAGATCTACCAGAATACTTTAAAGGGGGCAATGGGAAAGCTATCGGGACTTGGGACTTTGTCTCCAAGTAAATCATTAATGGCTCTAAAAATCTCTTCCTCCAAGAATGGACTCTCAAGCCCAAGGGCCTGAGTCTCCGATAAGGTCATGACATCAAGGTCGGACATTGCAGGTCGGGAAGTGACCTGGGTAGAATATAGGGTTTGAAAATATGAAAGGAAATGTCAACAAGCTGGACCAGGTAAGAGTCATTTACTTTTGTGGTGGATATAGAACTGTCCCTCCTGTGACAATTCGCAATCCTATGGAAAATTGAGTGTTGAGATCTCTTGTTTTTAACCACTTAATTCTGGACCTTTGAAACCAATAAATTTCGTCTTTTTTGAGAGTGGAGAGGTATTTTGCCTTCAGTTGATTCCCAGAGTCAAATTCCACTACTGTTAGGGGTCTAGACTCGTCAGCTCGATCAATGGCTTGGATAGATTCAAGGGGTGAGGCCTTTATTTGGCCATAGTTCCAAGGCTGCGATTTCCTCCAAATCTTCAAAGCAACTTTCAGTTTTTGGATTTTAGACTGGAGACAAAAGCCAGCCCTGCTCGAAACCTCACTGGAGAAAGAATTCCACCAGGCCGAAACGAGTGTAAGGAGAGATTTATCTTCAAGCCAAGATAGTTCAAACCGAAAGGGTTTTGGGCCGGTACTAAGGGCTTGGGCATCAAGAAGGATGGGGCAATGGTCAGAGGTGACTTTAGGCAAGGCCATAGCATGGGATCCCGAAAAAGTTTCCTCCCAATCCGCCAACCTTGAAGAGGTATATCAAGAAGGTCATGCTGAGAGATGAAATCCGAGAAATCCATCATTCCTTGTGTAATGGAGGGATTGGAGTTTCTCTCAAAGGACCATCTGGTGATGTTAAAATCACCACCTAAACACCAAATTGGATGAGGCAGAGAAGCAACCAAGGCTAATTCAAACCAAAAATGAGGACGAAGCGCGGCTGAGCAGGGGCCGTAGCCCGCAGAAATTTTCCAGAGATGATCGTCAGAAAAGCGAGACAAGAGAAGGGAAACAAAGAAGTCCCCTACATAGGACGAAATGAGGGAATGTTCCAGGGGGTTCCAGATTACCCAGATCCCTCCTGACGCACCCAACGCAGGTAGTGCTACCCATTGACAGGGTCTCCTACCCCAAACCTGACGAATGATAGAAAGGGAAGGCTCAGGAAGTTTAGTTTCTGATAAGGCTAGGATAGTCGAGAGGTATCTTAGGGTTAAGTCTTTGACTGCGGTCCTCTTTGCCAAAATAAATGAATGTGATAGCATTGGAATTAGCTTATACATTTAAAAACCAAGACATGGATCAATTGAATAAGCATATTATCCTCACATGGAAAGAAAAGTGTAAGAATAAAGAGAAACATATACTTCATCAGACATGTCCAGCCCAATTGTCAGGAAATGATGTTTAGACAAAAAAATAGGAACCTAAAAAACGTGAATGATGCAACACTATTTTGTAAGGAAACTGTAGGCATATTGGGGGATTAGCATTGGTGGTTAGATAGCAACCAAATTTCAATAAATCTGAATAATTTGAATAAGTTTATTATTTGCTTCAAATTTGAATAACTTTTTTGTATGGAATTTGGGAATTGGTTTTGGGAAAGTGCTTAATGTATAAATGTGAGCATGAATAATGAAAAAGTGTCGAGTCTTTGCCCCTAAACTGTCCATGCAACACAAGGAGGCAGATCCCCTTCAAAGAGGATCAAACCAGCATCGCAATTTTCTATCTTTCTGATTGCAGCTTACAATCTTTTCTAGCAAGATCATTACATTTGGTACTAGAGCATTTAGCCTAGTATGCCCAAAGCTGTTAGAAGGCTCTAAACGTGCAAAGGATGGAAGAAACAATAGAAAAGCTCAAAGGAGACGTGCAACAACATTTGGGACTGCTATGCAAGATATGCGAGATTCTCGCTCCTATGAGTCTTCAATACGAGCAAGAGCAAGCGGGATGGGAGGACAAGGCCAGACACATCCTATGGAGGGATGTTTTGCACTAAAGAGGATGGAACCCCGACACAAGCTCAGTACACACGTTTAGCTTTCCCCAAGTTTAGTGGTAATGATCTAACAGAGTGGATCTCTCGTGTCTAGCAATTCTTCAAATTTCAGAGCACAAAAGAGGAGCAAAAGGTGCTCCTTGCATCTTTCCACTTGGAAGGAGACACAGTGTAGTGATTCCGTGGTATGCGAAAGACGCATGTGACACAGACATGGGCAGATCTTGTTAAAGCACTATGTGCTCATTTCTGACTGATGAAATATAAAAATTTTGATGCAACCCTCTTTAAATTATGGTAGTCAAGAACTGTTTAAGAATATCAAACCATTTTTTAACAGCTAACAAATCGGGTGGATGAGTGGATGGAAAAGGCTTTGATTTGGTGCTATATTGGAGGCCTAAATGAAGAAATTCGGAACAAGGTCCAAATGTTCCAGGTGACAACCTTGACGACCATGATGGCCCTTGTACATATTCAAGAAAAAAACCATATCGCCTTAGATTCATAGGAGAAAACCAATTTAACTGGCAGGAGACTTCCGTACCCTTACCGACAGCTGAACCGCTCCGATTAAGAAACTAACCTGGCTGAGATTAAGAAGCACAAAAATAAGGGCCTTTGCTATAATTGTGACAAAGTTCATGCTGGGCCAGCCCCAACAGTTGTTGATGACAGATGGTAATGCCGAATACGGTGATGCTGAATGGAAGGCAAATGATCAAGCACGGTAATGAGTGAGCGCTTCCCAAATTTCCAACTTTGAGGACAAGGTTGATTTGAAGGAGGGTGGACTCTTAGGAAACTATACGTATAATTGGGGGATTAGCATGGTTAGTTAGATAGTCACCTAATTTGCATATATTTGAATAGTTTATATGAGATTTGGGAGTTGGTCAATTTGGGATAGTTTCTTAATATGAACCAGTTTGTTATTTATTTGAAATTTGAAGAGTTATTTGTACAGGATTTGGGAATTGGTTTTGTGGAAGTGCTTAATATATAAACCTGAGCTTGTGTAATGAAAGAGCATTAAGTCCCCCTACTCCTCTCCCCTTACAACCCCACAAAAAAAAGTTCCCCCTTCCCCCCACAACCCCACGAAAAGAAAAAAAAAGGAAAAAGTGTAACACAAGAAGGAAGATATCCCTCAAAGAGGATCATACAATTGCACTTTTCTATCCTTCTGCATGCAGGTTATGATCTATTCTAGCAATATCATAACATATTTCCAGATAGAAAAATGAAAATTCTAATTTGAGAAGCCAATGGGATTCTATATTGTTATTCAGCATTAGAATCAATGAACATTGTGTCAATAAGCAAGTGAATTTCGAATATGCAGTTAAGGAACGCCATTATTGAAATCAATAAAACAGTATTATGATATGAAGAAACGATGATGAACATGTATCCCCAAATCCCCTACCTGAGAGAGTCATATAGAGTGAGAGAGGAACATCAGGAGAAATGGTCATACAAAACTTGTAACCAAAATTCGAGACTGGTGGGAGATATTTCGACATGCAATGACTAATATCAGGAGAGAGAGAGTTTTTTTTTTAGAAAGGTTGACTTAATATTAGTACTAGAAAAAGTACAAATTTCCTTATCAGGACAGAGAGTTCCGCATGCAATTGAGAAAGACACAGAGAGAAAGATAGAGAATTTTCACGCACAATTGAGGAAGACGAATCACCAGAAGGAGAAAACAAACATCAATTAAAAGCACGAGAGAAGCAATGATTACCAGGGTTATCGCTCTCTGATTCAAGGCAGATACGGCAACAAGCGGCAGAGGAAACCTCCACATCGTCATCCTTTACCTCACTGGAACAACTTGTAGCCTGAGGAGGAGAAAGAAGAGGTGCTGAATCATCAACACTACTTCCGCTCTCTCTACAACCCTCCTCCATCTGAACCTCTCCAACTTTCATCATCACCACCACAACATTCACTGCAAAGAGAATTCCTTCTTATTCTTTTCCTTCTTCGTCACGAACCAGTCGATGAATCAATCCCCAACTTTCAAAACCCTAAAAATGCGAACGATCAAATAAAGACTGGAATTCAATGATTGAAAAGCAAAGGGCATATGACAATTCCTATAGAGAAGAGAAGAAGCCGCTAGGATACAAAAATATTAAAGAATAAAGAGGAAAGTTGGTGACCTCCAAAAGGAAAAATTGAGAGAATTTGCAAAAATAGAATTAAATTGACCTTTATTTCATATGCTCAGAGTGGAGTCGTAAGGAATATACGAGGAAACCGCAAAGAAAGTCAAGGCAAAAGTGCCTAATTTAAGTAAGGGAAAAGGCAAAAATTTAAGTAAGGGAAAAGTTTATGTAGAGCCGAACCTCTAAACAATCAAATTTGAGCCTACCTCAAAATTTTTATTAGAACTGGTCGTTTTGATGTCTAAATATGTTCAAATTGATCATCAAAATGCATGGACATGAGAAAAAAATAGATTGTAAATGTATGGACATGAGAAAAAAAATAGATTGTAAGTTTTGAAAGTAGTGTATTTTGTAGCACATTTTTTTACCACGAATTTTCAAGATTTTCAAGTTTTCATAGATACGTTGATCTACACAATTTTTGAAGCTTTAAACTTTATAAATAAATATAAAAATATATTTTAAGGTTATTCCAAAGATTTCCAATATTGAAACTACATTTTTTTATACTATTTGAAAGTAGACTCTAATTTGATTGTTTAGAGCCTAGGCTTTATACAAACCGCACCCATTTAATAATGGGTTTGTCTAGAGTTAACAACCCCTCAAAATAGGAAAGTTAAAGTTAGGAGGGGTTGTGATGGGTATATGTATCAAAACAATCATTACTTTTTATTTAAAAAATTATTTTAATAGGTAACTTAACCATTAAACAAGAGTAAATTTGAAATTTTTACACAAGTACAATAGCATTTTGGAAGTTAGTGTCCCAAAATTTTATTTGTAGAATGTCATTGTCTTTTAGTAAAAATTTCAACTTTATATTTTATGGAGAGAGCAAAAGTACCTATTGTCTTGTAGTAATATTTACAAAATTACCATTACTTAATGATGAAGATATCACAAAAAACTAACTTTTAAAAAAAAAAAAATAGACCATAAAATTAATAAATCTACCTTTCACAATTCTCTCTATCTTTAACTTTTGTAATTTGAAAAGTTGTGAAGTTTAGATTACCCCTTTAATAATTGGAGGGCATTGCAAAGAGCAGCTTGTTTAATTAGTAGAGAGGGGCTTCACTTTCAATTGAAACCTGTAATGATTAAGCTATGTGATTGGCCGAATAGTGATTAGGCCATAGATATGGCCCAAGGTCAAGCGAGGGCTAGGGCCGACCCAGGTTAGCTCGGCCCTTTTTGTTTTTGGGAAATTGTTTTATGCAGGCTAGACAACATTTCGACATATGCGGTTCAGAAAGTGTAAAGCATCCATCTTTAAGATGGATGCAAGTAGCTGTTCCATCTAAAAACAATGGAAACTAATGGTCCAAATGTTTTCTTACTAGAATTATTATTTTTAGTTTTTAAAATTTATTTATTTTTTCATATTTATGATCTCCATGTTAGAGATTGCATGTCTTTAAAAATTAAGTCTTAAAATCCATCTCAAAAATAGATTTGTTAAGAGGCCCGCATTCCTGCATATGCAGGCTTGGCCGTATAGAAACCAGATCCTTTTTTTTTTTTCTTACTTTTATATTTTATTTCTTGGTTTGTGTTTTGCCTATCCATAGCATGGTCAGGGCCTCTTTGGTCCCGTTTGTTGTGGGCTCAGATTGGCACTCTTGGGATTAGGGCAAGGTGGAGCCAAGGCTGCTCCAGCCCCCAACCAACCCATTTTCAGCCCTAATAATGAAGCGAACAACATCCTTTATGAAACAATCATTTTAAAATTTTCTAGTGAAAAACATAGTCATTAGTCAAAGAGAGGGCGAAATCATCATTTCGTACAAGCCTATAAAAGAGCAATAACGATAAATAACACTCATTCAGGCTTACCAGCCCAAAACAAGCATATCCAAATATGGAAAAAAGAAAAATGAGGCCTAAGTTCTTATCATACAATTGGACTTCATTAGCCACTTGGCTTGTGTTGCCTTTGCTTGTGCCAAAAGACATAAATATCTCTGCTTATTCCATTTTAAGAACCCTGAAAAATAGATTTCAACATGAAAACTATCATTTAGCTGAAGACACTAACCAATTACCAAAATTTCCATAAGCTAAACAAAAGGCAATATCATATTTTGAAATAAGATTCTGAGAGGTATTTGAGCAAAACAAAACTTATGAAATAAGTGTTATAATGTTAAAGTGGATGATATAATGTTAAACTCATGGAGGAAAAAGGGTTGAAGGAAAAGTTTGAAGAATATACGGACAAATCCAAGACTCTGCCCCCAACCACCACTAATGCAAATAAGCTTGTTCTCTATGTCCTCTACAAGCAAGCCATTGTTGGCCCCTGTTAAAAGCTCTATTGTTATTCTACTTTTATTACATGTGCATTTTCATTAGATTGATAAGTAATATCTCATTGTCTCTTAGTAGTTAATGTTGGAATTATACCCTTTCTAGACCTTAAATCCCTTCGTTCTCAATGACTCTATACTTAAGTGAGAGTATAAGAGCGACATGACTCTAGGATCTTGGTGTACTGGGACCAAGAGTCATGGAACCCTGATTCAGTTATAAGAGGTTTTAGCATATGGAAGGCACTGAAAGGTTTGAGGATTATCTCTTAGTTAAGGTCGGTTAATATGATATGTACCTCATGACCATGTGATAGGACATGACAATATGATATCCGTATGAACTTGATGATTATAAGTCTTACACAAGAAGGTTGGGTCAATAGAGGGCATCAGCCTAAATCCCTGACTCTAAGTACCTTCTTGTGGCATATGCATATAACACTCGTATTTTGTGGGAAGCATGCTCTTCTAGGGATCTGCTGGATAGAGCTATGCAAATGTACCAAGAGAGAAACCCTTGCATCTGGATCTTGTGTGCATGTCCTCTAGGGGGTACATATGAAATCCACGTAACATTGAAATTCAGAGTCACTCATTGACTTGACTTTGATATGACTAATATCTTGAACCCCTGATTAAATATTGTGGGTCATGAGTATGTTAGATCATTGTTGAGAAGATGACTCTGAGTTCAAGGGCTAGCCAAGTTGAGTGCTCTATTTTATAATTAAGCTCCGAGGATCCTAATTTCACTTGTAATTATTTTTATTATTGTCTAAATAATTTATTTTGATGAAAAATCATTAAAATGATTTTTTATGATTCATGAGAATTTTTTTTTAGTTTTTCTGACTCAAGAAAATCCCATTTCGAATTTATTTGAACAAAATGACACTTGAGGAAAAACCCCAAGACCCACACTGGGTACCCAAATGGCCAATGGGTGTCCACGTGTTGTGGGCCCATGCACCCCCATGTGGTGATGATGTGGGGGTGACGTCAATCCCCATGAGGGACTTCCTTATCTTTTTAATTATAGTATATTTTGATCCATTTTCCCTTGTATTTCATTTTATCATTAAATGAGATTATTTTGGTAAATTGATTTTCGACACATGTTGAATGCCTTAAGCAAGTGGGTTAGTGAACATGTATCGGATGTTCTAGAAGGGGTATAGGATCCTAACAAAAGGATTTTTAGTCATTGTGCACTTAACCACTTACCTTATGTGGCATGATCTTATTGAGGTCACATGCCTTAGTGATTTGGTGGGATTTTTAGAATATTCTTTTGGCTAGAATTTTGGCCAAATGACTATTACAGGGTTGCCCTTGATCATGGTTTGAATCTTTATTTATTAAAAAACAAGGGCATTTTATAACAATTTAAATTGGAGGGAATTAAAGGGAGGGGGATAATACTGTTAAATCCATACCACACATCAAGATGGCTGATGGTCGATTGTAGGCTAGGATCAATCCTTTCTTTGCAGAGTTTGGTTGAAAACATAGAAGACCATGATTCATCATCTAGAAGCATCTCCTATCATGTGACTTAAAGTGCTTATATATCCAATTTCAAGTCTTTGTCACTCACTAGTTTCTCAAGAAAGTCCTCCAAAAGTGGAACGCCCCACCTTGTTTCTCTCTCTAAAAAACTCATCTTCAACCTTGGAATATGAGCAGTCCATTGAAAGGTGAAATTGAACTCCATTAACGGTGATGGAAAGAGTAAGAAATCTTCATATCCATTCTTATGCTTCAGTTATCTTATGTGTTTCTTCATTTCCAGCAGCTTTTCATGATGATCTCTGATCGTTCTTTTGTTCATTAATCTCCCATTTGCTTATTAGATCAACTATGCTCATTTGTGTTCAATCCATGAGTAAATTGAGATAGTATCCATTAGATTTAATCATCAATTTCTTGAAGTTCTTTTGTTGTATTTTCTGAGTTCTTTTCAATTCAAATCAGTGAGCTAAGTTGTCTTGTTATACTAGAAAAGATTGATTTCATATGGAGAGGTTATGCCGATTTTTCTATACAGGCTATGAGAGATAACTATATTCGGTTTTGCAATTTTAGCATTGAGATCGGTCCCACGATTTTCCCTCTTTGAGTGAACTGAATTTTTATGAGAATACCTTCCGTACTTCATGAATACTTGTCTAGATGCTTGGCTTCCCTTTGATAAATGATGAATTGGCACCGATTTTGAGACTAGTCATCGCATGTCTCCTATTGGCACATAGTTGAGTCTAAAGGCAGTAATCAGGACAAAAGAGAGCTTCATATGGTTTTCTATTGCTATGTTGCACATTACACTTGAGCAATCACATATTCATGTATTTGTAGTCTTGATTTGATGTATATTAATGATTCAATTGATGTATAATTTGGCATTGTGAAGTTGTATGCTGCTGAAGTTTCAAGAGTGGATTGTATATGTCTAGTCTTGTGTTCTATCGTCAAGGATAGAGTTGTTAATGTGTAAGGGGCCCAAGTAGTGTTGTATCCTCTATTCATGAGTGTAGTTTGAAGCCTTTGTATCCATGGTACAGTAGCTACCTTGTTAGATTTTCATTTCCAAGTGTTGTAATTCAAGGGAGCTGTTGATATTTTAACTAGTTGTGTAACAATCCTAAACTTTACAAAAAAAAAAAAAAAG
>NW_006499969.1:1299131-1316107 GCF_000471905.2 Amborella trichopoda | reverse complement strand
TTCGCCATTGTAAATTTGTCCTAAAAAGAGATGTATATATGTTTTGTCTGTCACATCTCAGGAATGACAATATTGTAAATTCTTGGGGTGTGACAAGTTGTATACATAGTTTTGTATACTCTTGCACCCCGCCTTTTTGCATTGCTTTCTTATACACTAACTTCCTCTATACATCTTATATATATATATATATCCCCTTCTCAAGGTGGCACACCACCCCCTCTTTATCTCTCTCTTGATCTCTCATCTCTCTGGCTTCCCTGAGAATATCTTAGATGAGAGAAAATAGGGGGGGCACACCCAAAGTATGGTACTAAGAAAAGCACGCCCCATACTAGGCATGGAGGCCTAGTCTAGCTTTTAAGTTGTTTCACCATTGTTTTTTGTTTGTAAGGATTGATAGTTGTTGTTGATCAAAGACTATTGTATTCCAAAGTTCAATGGAAGTTTATATAAAGTTTGTTTTAATTTTTTATTTCGCATATCTTATGTAATTCCCCTAATGCTACGTCACCATGGCACACTAAGATGGGCCTCCACTGGGTGGGCTCCCACACCCCAAATAAATTTTGGTAAGCGTAAAAGAATTTTTAGAGACCATTTAATATTAGTAAATAGCTCTACATTCATAAAACCTAGAAAATCAATTTTTAGCTACGTAAAAATTCATTTTTAAAAAATAAAATATATGGAGAATTTTAACAATTCAGTTTAATATTCTATAATTTAAATAAAATATATTAAATATAATTAAATGGGAATCAGATCCACGAGCCAAGTATTATGCAAATCACTAAGGCACTACATCTGTATGAGCAACCATAACCTACAATCATCTTATCAAACCAACCCAATAAAACCCATGACCCACAACTCATCATAGGGGTTCATGGTTGGTCCATCAAAGTGGTTAATAAATGAAGAGAACACAACACTGATATACGGATTTTAGGCTCCCCCTGAGGACAAGTCATGTCCTATTAGACATACAGACATTATCCCAATGGTGCAAGGGTCTCTTCTGAACATGTACATGGTTGCTTCCCAAAGATGACTATCATATGTACATACTTTGCAATGGCAATTATAAGGATTTGACCCTTGTCCTCTTAGACCAGCCAACCGTACATAGGAGTCATAGCGTCCCCTCACCAATGAACCACCTCGAGCATCTCTCCAATCAAATCAAAGGCTAATCTTACAAAACCTCTATGGGTGTGAATTATACCTAGAGCTATATCGTTCTAGACCATCTCGGGCCTTGCACGTCAAACCTGGGTGAGTCGCAGCATCTGAAATATACCCCATTGTTCCCAACGGACCCTACACTTGTTGGAGTTAACACATCACTATAAAAAAAGGTTGTCCATGCTCTCATAAGGCCTTTAAATGACAAACCCCAATTAATCGTTGTAAGAGACGTACTGAGTTGAGCTTTCGTATCTCCCTCTTATTCTTAGAATTCTTTGGTGAGGGTAACCAAAAGTAAGAAGAAGAAGGCCTGGTTAGACGCTCGTTCTGTAGAAACATCATTACAGTCAGTAACCGGTACTGAGCTAACCATTCAATGGATGGAGGTTTGTTGCAGGGAACATTATTTCTCCTCTCCCATGGGCACACGATCTATTGTGGATGATGTGGAATCAGTACCTTGTTAGATGAATCCTAAATTTCCAGGTATGTAATAATTCAATTATATCCTTGGTTTTTAGGCATGGCACAGGGCATTGGAGTCATTGCAAGAAGAATGTTGGCACACTACATCACAATTTAGGAGTCTCATCTCTGGGAATCTTAGCATATGTTTTTCTAGTACCCACTTGCTAAGTAAAGTAGTATTCGAGAATCTAATCATCAACATGGTTTGAAAAGATACACAACCTTGGCTAGTTTCAAGATAAAGAACTTATCAGAGATAGATCACAGTTCTCTTTGCTAAGTAGCATGCACAATTATTAAGCAGGTTAGTCTGAAATCGTTCTGAAAGCTAAGGACATAAAGCAAGCCTTTCAACTCTAATTTGTTGACATCTCGGTTACCAGATTACACACAACTCATATGGGCATTTAATGTATTAAATGTTGCTAAATATATCCATGACAAAGTATTAGGGAAAAAATGTCATAGAGATCTATGACATAAGTTTTTTTGGTAATATTTTGAGTGAGGAGCAACAGATGGTGATTCTACTCTAGTCACTTCTCCTTCGCGGGAGCTAGAAGAAGATACTAATGATGCATATTTGGAGTTAGAGATAGGGCATAATTTTATGAGTGATAGTGGCACTTCCATGTTTGCCATGTTAGGTGGAACCAAATGGTGGCAACAAATCTAAGGGCAAAACTAATGGCTACATTCTAAGGACAAATGGAGACATGGCAAGCAAAAAACTTCATATTAAAAAGTTATCGACCACCTACAATGATTGCATGATAGACCAGCCGCTTCACTCGTGAATGTAATAAGCTAAAGGTGGCATGAACCATTTACTCCACCATGTAGTGCATACATACGGTGCTAGGCATTTATGCACTTTTGTTACTTGGATTGTGGATTTGGAGCATCACAATGCATAGCAAAGGAGATAAATGGGTTCAGTCACTTCCCTTGTTCAAATAGGAGGCGTGAACACTTGATAGGGAACAATGTGGCCAAGAATGCAGTAGGTATAAATCCCATAGATTATTGATTTTTATTCCAAGTTTGACCATGTTGCTCCATTATATGTTCTATGCTCCTAAGGGGTTCCTACTCTTAATGTCTAGACCTCTTTCTACGGGACATTCAATTTGTTTTCTAAAGGGATGGACTTTCGAAAAACTTTTCCGTTGTTTCGATGGGTTTTTCTCATAGATAAATCGATAGACAAAGTGAGCTAACCCATGTGAAGACCTTGTTCAATAGTAATATTAGCTAGATTACCCCTTTATAAGCCATAGAGATCGAAAGAGCTATTGTTATCTTTCGTCTAGAGATATGTTGTCCTGGTGATGTTAAGGCCATGCACCAAATCCCACTCTTAATTTCTCACGTCATCAATAAGTAAACTTGAACTCATTTGAGTCATAGGTAATTTATGGTTTACGTGCATATTTGATGAGATCTCGAATGAGATCCGCTCAAATTTGTACATAAATTGTTCAAATCATTTAAATTAGTAGAAAAGCGAAGTTATATTATAGATGTAAAACAGACTTAAAGCTGGCTAAATTTCCACACCAGATTCAATTTTAAAAGTTAGATATATATCTAAAGTATGATAATAAAACAAAAAAAAAAATAGAGATCCCTTACATGGGGACTCGAAACCCAGAGTTGCAAGCTCAAATCATGCCGCTCTTCTTTGGCTCACCTTCTCCTTTTTGGATGCTTTTGTTGAGAGATTAATTTTTGGGATCTTTCAAGCTATGGGAAATTCATAGGAATTTGAAAGGGATTTCTAGATTTGGGATCCAGGTTTTTTAATTCCTAAAGGAGAGCTTAAGGTTTTATGGATCTAGGTAAACTTAAGGTTTTAGGGTTTCTAGATTTAGAATTTTCCTAAGGATATTTCTAAAGAGTTTTCTAAGGTATTGGGTTTTTCCTAAATTATTTTAAGGTTTTTTTAATTCATGAGAATTTTAGGATATTTGGGATTTTTTAAATACTTTTTAGATTTTTTAGGAATTTTTTAGGAATTTCTAGGGATTTTATGGATTTTCTAGATGATTTTTCTAGGAAATTAGGGGGCTTTATATAGGCTTAGGTGCATGGGTGCTTTTAAAATTACCAAAATCTTAATTTTGATTTTCCTAATTATCTTTTAGGGTAACTTTGGCCAAATCTTCCCGATCAAATCATATCAAAATGGTAAAAATTGCGTCTTCAAGCCATCAAGCTTTTAGAGGATTCTAGAGCGTTCTAAGCCTGGATGGACTTATGGAATGCGATATGTCATGTGTTGTGGGCCCGTGACCTGTTGCGGGTCATGCAAATATTTATGATCACACAATAGGGATCAATATGAAATTTAACAAATAATTTTTTTAGGCTAAAACTTTCAAACGGTATATGATTTGAGTGTTTCTTAGATTGCTGGAAATCTTCTAATCTCATCTACAACTTAAAATTCAATTTGGTCAATTTTTAGTGAGTTTTGAGGGGTATACCTAGGGTTTAGGCTGTCACTACCCCACCTCCTGACCCCTACCGCAGCTTACCAAAGGGCGACAGAGTGCGGGATCACGATCGGAGGTCACGAACGTCACTCAGGTGGAAGTGGCTCAACATGTGTTAGAAGTGTGGAATCAAAGCAAACCACGAAAATAAAACTAAAATTCATTTAATGGGACAGAAATTAACCTAAAGCAAAGCCATATATATATATATATATATATATTCATTCATCAAAATGCTTTACAATCAGTTCAAGGCACGACTGGCCCACAAAATAGGGCTATAAAAACATCTCAGTGGCACAACCACTAAACACCTGCTATGAAAAACTTCTGCAGGATCCTTTCTCCAAGACTCCAAGCTTCACACGTTCGGCACGCAAGCCCGTTGTCCGTCCTTCAGATCAAGACCGTCACTCTACAATCATGAGAAATAAAAATGGAAAGAGCTAACATCCCTGTATGCAGATCTACACATTGCATTTCAACTCTACAAACAGTGATAGCAGTTAACAGTGCTCACTAATTTACAGAGATATCAAGAAAATTCCTCTTATTATTCTCTTTAGTACTTTTCACAGTATAAAGATAAACATAGTTCAATAATCAGGAACATGCAGTGCATAAATCATAAATCATTTCATTTTAAGCAGGCAGTAAGATTAACAGTTCAGAGTTCACGCAGTGAAAGCTAGAGAAGCCTACTCCTGAAATAGAAGTTCCATTGATCAGGTCAAGCCAATTTTGTAGCATTGAACCTCCCCTCGTTTAGAAGGGAGGGCAATGAAGAGTGGGTGTCTCACTTCATAATGTCCTCACACACACATGTCCCTAGTGCGCTTTGGGGTGTTCGATAGGTAGTGACCTTGCAAGACACTACTCTCTCTGTATGCCCTTCTAGCAAAAGAGTGTTACACTACCATTGGGTGATCCAATGCATAGTGCTTATTACAATTGGGGGGTGCGACCCACCCAATTACTCAGTTTCACTTCCTGATCCCAGTCCTATCATTGAGGTCGAGGTACAATCATCATTTGCCAGCAAAAACAGTATCCAACTACCAATGGGTGGCCCATTGCATAGTGGACAGTCGCATAACATATCACAGTATAGCAGTCTCACAGTGTGTCACAGTATAACAGTCCCCACTACCAATGGGTGTCTCATTGCGTAGTGGTCAGTATCACAATGGCTTACAATATCAGTATCACAGTAGTATAATAGTGCTCACTATCAATGGGTGTCCCATTGCGTAGTGGTCAGTATCACAATGGCTTACAGTATCAGTATCACAGTAGTATAACGGTGCTTACTATCAATGGGTGTTCCATTGCGTAGTGGTCAGTATCACATCAGTATCCTAGTATCGCATTATCACATTTCCAGTATCACAATATCAATATCACATTATGGCGATATCAGTATCTCAGTATGAAAGTAACTGTATCATAATATGACAGTAGCAGTATCACAGTATGACAATAACAGTATCATAGTATGTAGTAGCAGTATCACAATATGACAGTGGCAGTATCACAGTATGATAGTGATAGTATCACAGTATGATAGTAGCAGTATCACAGTATGATAGTGGTAGTATCACAATATGACAGTAGCAGTATCACACTATGACAGTAACATTATCACAATATCTCATTTTTTATATCACCATTCACATTTCCTGCCATTTCAGACAATGAGGTCTGACCATAAAGAGAGTCGTAACTTTTGATCTATTTAGAATTTGGAGATGGTTTCAAAGCCAATTTTACACTAGACACATATATTTATCAAATGGGAGTAGTTTGAAAGCATTTGGACCCCGTTTGGCCCTTCAAAAGTTCAAAGCAATGGTGGTTCACTATCTGTACTCTGCTGTGCATCTGAGACAATGACATACCTCCACTAATAATTGCATAACTTTCAATCTAAGAGGAATTTCGAAATAATTTCTACATAAAACATTAAGCCCACTCATAGATCTTTCAAGTGGAAGTAGTTTAAAGGTGATTGGGCTTTATTTGTTTAGTGAAAACCCATGGCAACAGCAATGACAGTTAAAATACATAGGAAAAATTGTCAACTGTGACATGCTTATTCATATTGGAATATAAATTCCCATTTATACGGAATTTAAACAATGGGAAAACATGAACATTTTAATAGACTCACATTTCTTTCTAATGACAATGATTTGAAGTCATTTGGTTGTTCAAAAGCCTATAGCATATATGTTTTTGAACTTTCCTAGTGACACTTAACATGTTTCAAGAACATGTTTCATAGCTTTCAATTCTCAGTGAATAACAGCATAATAGCTGTTCCATCTCATCACACACACACACACACACACACACACATATATATATATATATATATATATATATATATTCCACAGAATTTGGTAAGCATTAGATTCATTCTCAACATCAAAGTTCATCATGTAACAAATGCACCATTTTAGTGAAACAAGGCATAGAAATGGCTATAATACATTCACTCTTGTAGATATTTAGTTAAATGCCTTCTCATAACATTGGTGCAATGGTGGTTGATCCACTTACCTAATGAAAAAGGTTGCCTCCAAAATCGCATGTCACAGTCCCCTTCAAGCTCCTCAAAGGGCTCCAACAGTGCAGTGACAGTAAGCTCACAAAGGGGTTCTAAGTGTGCTCTAGAGAGAAGTACTTGCTGGTTGGGTGGCAGCCCAAAGCTGAACAAGTGGCAAGCACCACACATGCACAAAGGCAAGTGGCGTGTGTGGCAGCATGCATGGCAATTTAGATCATGCACGGTGATGACCCGCACAACGCTACACGCATGGCGTTGTACCTCTTTCTTCACAAACGGCGATGCCCCTCTCTCTTCACAAACGGCGCTGCCACTCTCTCTTCACAAACGACACTGCCCCCCCTATCTCTTCATGCGCGGCGATAACATGCACAACACTGACTTCTCTTTCTCCTTCTTCATGCGCGGCATTACACTTGCGGTGTTGCTCTTTTTTTTCTCTCTTCAAGCGTGGCGATAACCCTCTGATACGCACGGAGGTAAGCTCTCCCCCTCACCGCCGCGCGTGCTTCTTCTCTCTCGGACTCCTACCACTGCTTGTGTTTTTATGGCCAGGAAATATTGGTCCTTACATCACCTACCCCCCCCCCCCCCCCTTTCCCTTAAAAAAGATTTTGTCCTCAAAATCGTAACTTATTAAACAGATGGGGGTATTTGTTTCAGATTTCATCTTCTCATTCCCATGTTGATTCTTTTTGTGAATGATACTGTCATAGAACCCAGACCAGGGGAATCTCTTTGTTACGCAAAAGCTGAACCCTCCTATCCAAAATCTCATTTGGTTGTTCAACATAAGTCAAGTCTTCCCTGATCGGGATCGGTTTATACTTCGAGACATGGGACGGATCAGGCTGATACTTCATCAATAATGAAACATGAAAAACATCATGAATATTGGTCGACTCGAGCGGCAGGGCCGTCGATATGCCACGACTCCAATACTTTCTAAAATTTCAAAAAGTCAAATAAATCGTGGACTTAGTTTTTCCTTCTTTCCAAATCTCATTATGCCCTTAGTTGGCGACACTTTCAAAGAGACCCGATCACCCACTTTAAATTCAAGATCTTTTCTCCAATTATCGGCGCAACTCTTCTGCCAACTCTGAGCTGTTTTGAGCCTTTCTCGAATTAAAGAAATCTTTTCTGAAGTTATCTGAACAATCTCTGGTCCTAACAATCTCCTCTCACTGACTTCATCCCAACATATGGGTGATCTGCACTTCCTCCTATATAGTGCCTCAAAAGGTGCCATCTGGATACTGGCCTGAAAACTGTTGTTCTAAACAAACTCTATCAGAGGTAGATGATCATCCCAGTTTCCTTTGAAATCGGTAATACAGGCCCTCAACATATCTTTTAGGGTCTAAATAGTCCTTTTCGACTGTTCATCAGTCTGAGTGTGGAAAGTAGTACTGAAAGTGAGTTTGGTCCCCAAAGCTGACTCTAGAATGTTCCAAAATCTTGAAGTAAATCTAGAGTCCCTGTCGGACACAATACTAATAGGTACTCCATGTAACCTTACTATCTCTTTAATGTAAATTTGAGCCAGGTTATCCAGAGTATAGGTGTTGGAAGATATTTTTCATCATCATGGGGCCCCCGCTCAATAAAAGCTTATTAAAAACAATAGAAATTTTGACAGTCTCATAATGGCCCCGGAACTGGCTAAGATCTTCATGAGGTCTCTTAAAGTCTCTCGTCAAGTTTCGACACATTCCGACATGTCTAAGGCAATGCAGACTAAGAAACAAATCTGACAAAATCGACTCTAGCACTCTGAAACAACCCTTATAACTAGAGCTACATTTTTAGCGTCTCAAATTGCTATGAGATCATCACCATTGGATCCGGCACAGTTGAAAACCCCTAGAGGTCAAATTTTAGCTCAAATGGACACTCCAAGAAAACGTTATAGGTAAAGAGTTAAACAGATGGAGCCGCACGCTATTCCCACGCGGTCACCCTGCAACTCCACACCATTGAAGGGACAGTCACGAACAGTGACTTTCGACGCTCATATCTCACCCATCTCAAGTTGGATCATGCTCAAATTTGGTGAGCATGTTCTTCATATCAAGATGAGCGATTCAATATGTGGCATGCCCATGACGATACCCGAGCGCGAAGAAAAGCTAGAGAGGAGTTGTTGATCCGTGAAGAAAGTGCAGGAAATTCAGCAGCATCGTGCCTCCCTTGAGTAGCCAAATCGTGCTACTCGAAAACCCAATCAACACGAGACTAATTCCATTGCATGCGTAAGTTCTCGGGCCATCTCTGACCCGAACATGTACATGATGAACGATCGGATTCTGCACATAAAGAGAATGAAGAGACTGCAAATTCCGTCGCCGAAATTTCAGATTCCGGCCAAAATTCCAAAGTTGCAAAATCTTTGTTGGGCATGGAATCGAGCTGTGTTTGTTGCCACATGATCGTGACGTCATGCTCAGTGTGATCTAGCAAGGAAATCATCAAAAAATATCAAGAAACGAGCACACTATCAATCCGAAGTTTCAAGATCCATTCAAATTTAAAGTCACGGGATTGTGCACTAAAAACACAATCCCTGGCTCGAAGTTGGTATCAAACCGATCCCCATGCTGAGCTCTACCATAAAACAATCATTTTTCGATCAACTGGGCATCAGAACAACCCTAAATCATCGATGAAAAATCATGCATGTTTTAGGGTAACATAGGGACTGTTATGGAATTCTACAAATTGTTAAGAAGGGGCAAATCTGTCATTATGCACCCTATTTTCTAATTTCTTTTAAGTCATTTTAATCTTAATTTTCAGCAATTAAGGTTACTTTGGATCATCCACCCATGTTTGGGGAAAATTCTATATATACGTACTATCGTTGTACGCACAAAGAAGACAAATTCAATCCTTCACAAAAGATAGAGTTTTTACCTAATACAGCTTTTCTTTCTTATCATTATTGGGTCAGTTTGGAGAGAGAGAGCAAGGTGAGAGAAACTTTTGATTGGTACCCTAGGCTTGAGGTAGATCTTCTCTCTGTACCTTTTCTTTTCTTCTCTCTTCTTCTTCTTCTTTCTCTTCCTCTCTTTCTTCTTCCTCTTCTCCGTCTGAGTTCCTCGTGGAGGCCATGTGCAGCAGTGGCAATGCCGTGCATGCCTCTCCCGTGGTGTCACAGGTCGCGCATGGTGATGGTAGTGCCATGCGCGAGTCTTCTTCTGCTTCTATTCGTCTGTCTCTCTCTCTCCTAGTGAGGCCTACAGACGGCGTTGCTCATCGTCGTCCGTAGACGTAGCTTCGACATCTCAGTGAAGAGCCTAGACGGTGAAACTCGTTGCTGCCCGCAGGGGTCTTCCCCTGTTGTGTGCCTATCACAGACGGCAATATCTATTGCCATCCGCTAGAGGCCTCGTCAACGCCTATCGCCGTCCGCGACCTTCCTTCACGGACTCAGTGCTCATCGCCGTTCGTGAGCTTCCTCCGCGCATTCGGTGCTCATCGTCGTCCTTCTTGCATCCCACACCTGTCGTCATGCGCCTCATGAGAACTATCGTCGCGCGCTTCGCAAATGGCTATTGCCATGCGCTCCATGAGAGGCTATCATTGCCCGTGCAGGGGCACATTACCTTCTTATGTTGCCAACGACAATGTCTAGCGCTGTTTGTAGTCCTCTACTCACCCTCTAGCCATGAGCAATAGTGTCTAGCGCCGTGTCAAGGCCGTGAAACTGCTACTCCATGGTCATGGGTGGCCATGCCTAGCGCCACCGGAACCCTATCCCCTCCACCGTCTCGCTCTCTTTCCTTCCCTTCACTCTTTTCTCTCCTCACTTGATTGAGGTGGACTTAACCTAGCATCGCCACATTAGTCTCAGTTTCGAGTAGTATTGCCGCCGTGCTGGGCCCGAGTACCATGCTCGTGTTACTACCAATCCGAGTCGGTCACTATCCGACTACCAAGCTACTCTCATCCCTTCATCAAGTTTTCTTCTTTTTTCGACCTTTGCTCGAAACTTCCACTTCATCACTCTAACCCCGTACATTCTTAGCCACGAGGATGTGCAATGCCCTAAGACAAGGGTGGGCCTCTTTGACCCACTTGTCTTGCAAATTAACCATAGTAGTATTGTGCAAAAAAACAATGAGATTACAAGTTAAGGGAGGCGATTCCGAACCAGCTAAAGCGGCTGGGGGGCTTTCTAACATGATCTAAGAGGGCGCCCACGCGAGCCAACCCGAGTAAGTCCCGAACCCACCTAAATTTCCTCTCTCATCGGTTGGTATATCTGCCCTTGCTCTTGAGCAAGTTTCGATTCTATTAGAACCATGATGATTGATGTTTTATCATGTTTCTAACTAGCGGTTTAAATAACGGATCGGTGCCCCATATCAGGCCCCACAAAAACCCATCCGGATCGGTGAATCAACGATCTGGATCGAGAATCGGTTGAATTAAGCCTTAAAAAAAATCCAAAAAATTTATTAAAATTCAATACAAATGTTGTTTTTTAGGAATCTAATAAGAAATGTGGGTACTACATTATTAACTTTCATTTTTTTCATCAATTTGTGAATATTGAGATGTTCTTTCTTTGTATGAACTTATGTTAACCATTAAATTTGCATCACAAGAAAGAAAAATCATAAAATTATCATGGATGAAGTATATAATCATACATAGACTACAATAAAAGAATAGATTAAATCGATGAAAAAATAGCTACTAAAATCTCGAATTAGCAGGAAACCTAATCAGCTCAAAAAAAACCCAAATTATTGCAACCCAACTAACTATAATCCAAAATTATTACAATCTAACTAATTATAATATTATATACTGAAATTGAAATTGTTGGTTTATATTTTATGATTATTTTATTATATAAATAATAACAAATCTAAAATATCTTATAATATCATCTAATTTAAAATATATGATTGACAAATGTAAATAGTGCACTACATGATTTATAATGCAAATAAATTAATAAATAAAATAAAATATTTGGTTATCAATGTAAAAATTATTAGAATGCGTACCAATTTTTTAAATAACACTTTAATTTTTCAAAAATTTAATTTTTTAAGTTTCTAGAATAAATTTAGTGGAAGAGATTGTTAGTAGAGAGAGAGATTTCAAATTGCCTCATTGAATGAACCCTATCATTAAATTCATATTCCTAAATTTATGTTAAAGATCACCATGTTATAAAAATAAAAAATAGAATTACATCATTGATTCCTAGGTTGTATTAAGAAATACTTGTTGTATTGAGAAATACCTTTTATTTTTTTTGACAAAAAATACTTGTGGTATCACCTTTTTTGTTTTTTTTTACAAGGAAAATATGATATTTGTTGTATTACCATTTATTTAATTTTTTTGACAAGAAAAATAAGATGTTGTATTACCTTTTTTTTGCTTATTGTATTACCTTTTATTTTATTTTTTTAATCAAAAAATAAGAAAATGATGATGCCAAGGTACCTTTTATTTTATTTTTTGACAAGAAATACTTGTTATATTACTTTTTATTTTTTATTTTAAAAATAAGACACTAAAATAGTACCTAGAGGGTTCAAACTTGGGACGCTTAAGCTAAAATCGATAATGATAACCAACTGCACCATATCACTGAATGGGTCTTTTATTTCTATAATAAATATATACATTATATTACTGTCGCAACTCTCAACGTTATATTAATCCAACATCGAAGGACGAGTGTAACATTTCTCTCTATAAATAGCTGTGTGATAAGGACTCTTGATGCACGCGTAAAAGCACGGGGGCTTCCCATATGACGTTTGAGGTGAGGTGCCACGTCAACGGGTTTGAGGTTGCCATGTGTGGCTGCTGTCAGGCAGCATATATTTATCGATATTGGATATCGGCGGCCACATGTAGGTAGTTGTGTCGTGTCCACTCGCCTGATTCACTATAGCATCGATATTGGATATCACAGCGGCCACGTGTAGGTAGCTATGTCGTGTCCACTCGCGCGATTCACTGTAGCAACGATATTAGATATCGGCGTCCACTCGCCTGATTCACTATAGCATCGATATTGGATATCACGACGGCCACATGTAGGTAGCTATGTCGTGTCCACTCGCCCGATTCACTGTAGCATCGATAAGCGGCCACATGTAGGTAGCTATCTCGTGTCCCCTAGCCCAATTCTGTGTCGAGTCCACTCGCCCGATTCACTATAGCATATCGCCTGATTCACTGTAGCATCGATATTGGATATCGACGGCCACGTGTAGGTTGTTGTGTCGTGTCCACTCACCTGATTCTCGCCCTATTCACTGTAGCATATCGCTGAGAATCGGCGATTCCTCTCTAGACACGCCCGATTTCCGGTATTCCATAGGAACTGACACAGGGTGGTCGATTTCTATGTCGACCCAGAATCGATATTGGATATCGATGGCCACATGTCCACTCGCCTGATTCATTGTAGCATCGATATTGGATATCGCAGCGGCCACATGTAGGTAGTTGTGTCGTGTCCACTCACCTGATTCACTGTAGCATATCTCCCGATTCATTGTAGCAGCGATATTGGATATCGACGGCCACATGTAGGTAGCTGTGTCGTGTCCACTCGCCCGATTCACTGTAGCATATCGCTGAGAACCGGCGATTCCTCTCTAGACACCCAATTTCCGGTATTCCATAGGAACTGACACGGGATGGTTGATTTTTGTGTTGACCCGGACGATTCTGGGTCGACTCGTGGTTTTTTAAAGCCCTGTACATAATAAAAAATTATTAAAAAAGAAAAAATAAATAAATAAATAAAAGTTAGTTTATCACTCTAATAAAATCTTTTTTGGGACAATGTTTACAATGTGCCCCTGAGGGAACACATTATTCTTCCTTCTCTCCAAGCAGTCTATAGAGAAGGGGTATGGCGTTTGGAAAGTTCCAAACCGATTCATCGACTTGGTTCGGAATTGAAGTGACCTGTCCGGACTTGAAGTTCCGCACCAATCTTTCGCAATAAAGAAAAAAACCCATTCGTGAACTTTGAAGTTCCAATATACGAATACAAAAGACCTGGTATGGATCTTAAAGTTCCAAACTCGTGTCACTTCGAAGACAACGAGCAAG
This sequence comes from Amborella trichopoda, assembly GCF_000471905.2. The sequence goes on along the minus strand of NW_006499969.1, from coordinate 1,302,280 downwards.
TTTTGAAATTTGAGTTTCCAAACATGGAAAAATTAAGTAATCATGGAAGAAAAAAAGGCCATGAGCAAAACAATATGAAAATCCGAGATATTTTTAAAGAAAACTATAAGATATTTATGAAAATTTCAACATGATAGACACTGAAGGAAAGGAGCCAGATGCATTAAAAGGCCAAAAATTATGAACAGGCGATCATCTAGATAGGTTTTTAACTTGGATTATTATAAATAATAGGAAATGTTAAGAATCCTTTTCCATTCAGTATTCTCAGCAAAAGGGAGTTCTAACTAATATGGTGCATCTAACCCCTTTCAATTGCTTGGATGGGCTTACATTTGACTCCCCAAAACAGACTGATCACCAGATGGGTAAGCCAGCTCAGGAGATGAAAAGTACGCATGGCTAGTGATTTCTAAGTGACTACATCATAACACACTTGACACCGACTTCAAATGGATATTATATGTTTGCCATCATTTCGGAAAGGCCAGCGCCGCAACATACTTACCCAATAGATATGATTCTTTCAATCCACCAAGAAGCCAAAGCACAAACAAACTATCACCTTTTCCAATTAACAATCACGGATAACCTGAGCTTGGGACTGACAAACATGCAGTCCATATCTACAAAAACATGAGCTGCTTCAGCTGTTGTTCATGTTCATGGTCCAGTTTTGAAGGTGTTTAGCACCCCTGAAGATCTTCAACAACATATATATGGGATTATTTATTTATTTATTTATTTATTTTATTTATTTTAGTGATAACAAAATAAAAATATGGTCTATGATGATGACATCTCGTAAAAAGAGATACTATAATCCAATAGAGCAGGCAATACAGTAGTCCCAAAGCCACCATGCATCCATTCCTGACGATGGACAATGGAGATAAACCGTGGAAAGTCCCCGTTGGGACATTCATTAAGGAATAGTTAGTCTCCACTCCACTGTCATTGACAGTGGATTCCCCTTTGAAAGTACACTATATACCATCTCCATTGTGCTTACAGATTCCTCTCCGATAAAAGAAAACGGATGAAAGAAAACAGGGTAAGAAAATTGGAGAGAAATCAAGGGAGGAATGGGATTCTTGCCTTTGTGAGCTCCCTCTTGGTGAGAATGTGTTAATGTTTCTGCATATCCTCTGAATAGCCATGGTTACAGCAAGGAGTACACATGCAATTCCAAGGATGGAAAAAATGACAACAAATATGACAAGCAAAACACGACAAGCTTCCATGGAAAACGGGAAACAATCCAAAATGCCCCATCCATAACAGCAATTGCGGCATCCAGCTATGCAGGGATCATTGTTGTTGATGGACGAGCAATGCACTAACAACCCTCCAATTCCCAATATAACGAAGAAAACAAAAACCCCTGGCTAAGACCATGCAAGATACCATTTTCCAGCCATGTTTACGCGAAGGAAGAGTATGACATTGTCCAGCCATGTAAAACTGTAGCCCAATGAGGTTGTGACTGGCCAATGAAACAGATGCTCTAGGGCTAGAGTGAGTCCAGGATTGTGGCCCCTCTTCTTCTAAGTCATAATCTCCTCCCAAAAGTGGTAATTATATGTAGGGTGTAGGTTTGTATAGAGCCTAGGCTCTAAACAATTAAATTAGAGCCTACCTTCAAATAGTGTCGAAAAATGTGGTTTCAATACTGGAAATCTTTGTGATAGCCTTAAAGTATATTTTCAGCTTTATTTATAAATTTTAAAGCCTATAAAATAGTGTAAATTGACGGACCTATGAAAACTTGAAAATCTTGAAAATTGACGGTCCAAAAATGCATTACAAAATACACTATTTTCAAAACTTGAAATCCATTTTTTTCCCATGTCCATGCATCTTGATGTCGAGATAATCAACTTGAGGATATTTGGGCATCAAAACAACCTCTTCTAGTAAAATTTTTTAGGTGGGCTCTAATTTGATTTTTAAGAGCCTCAGCCCTATATAAACTTTTCCCTTGTATGTTTAGTAACAAGATATTGCAAAAGAGGAAAATATCCTATGGTCCAATGGACATATTAACTAGATTGGAGGTTGTACGGCCATTCATCTTGTTAATCTCTGAATATGACTTGGAGTAGCATATACCATAATCAATTGGATCGTGATATACTATCCCAATTCTAAATGAGACAAATATGGTGATCCATTGGTAGTCACGAAGACAAAACTGCTGCTTCTTGTTAACTCTGGGCAAAATACAAGAAACAGAACATATGATAAGACACACAATGAATATGTAAAGCAGATTAATCAATGCATACCAAAACAGTAGTAGAATGGTATTGGATGCTTCGACAATATATGGTCCCACCCATCGCTGAAAGAATTCCTGAATTCACCATTTGTATCCATCAAATAAGCAAGACCACCCATCAAAGAAATAGCCTGCAAATAAAACAAATTATGCACCTTCAGATGTAATGTGGTGGTTGCCGCACCCGGGGACCTGTCCATGGCTGTCTTTGTCCACCAAGCAAAACATTTAAACAAAAGAAAACATCTTGTGCATTTGCTTCTAGCACAGTATATAGTCCGACAAAATTTCAGTGGTATATCACATAAAATAAGCAGGAAAGCATCGATCAAATGCACCCTGTAATAGATTCTCCGACAACAGTCACACCCTACATGTGAATAATGGTGCTCAATAAATGGACTTCATTCCAAATAGAGGAGTATAGTTTTAAAAAAATTTAACAAGTTAACTAATCAATTAACAAAAGAAAAGCAAACAAAGGTAACTAATCAGATAGTATACCCAGAGCCTACTGGGAATAACTTGTCCTATTGCCTCTTTATTACATAAATACAGAATTCTAGGTTTCATTTACGAAATCCACAACTCGTTGCACCTCTATTTCCTCCTCCCAAAAAATAAAGAAGTTTATTGACATAAATGCATTCCATCAAGTCTGGAGATTTATGAGGACCCTAAGTACATACTTTGGCATTAAGAAAAAGACTATATGGTCAGCATAAAGGTAAGCAATAGAGGCCTTTATATATATATATATATATATATATATATATATATTGTTTCTGAGTACTCATAGAAGAAGTAACTCGTTCCTACGTAAGGTAGGTACTTTCCGTTTTACGGTTCGTTTTCGTCGGAGAGAGAG
>NW_006499969.1:1265358-1292742 GCF_000471905.2 Amborella trichopoda | reverse complement strand
GGAGGTCTTTTTCTTTTGCCTTGTACTTCTCAATCAGTTGCCTAAGTAGGAAAACAACTTTAATTGTTGACCTTCCTGGCATAAAATAAAATTGATTTTTAGATACACTAGTTTTATGCCTTAGTCGTTGCTCAATGACTTTTCCAGAGCTTCATAGTGTGGCTCATAAGCTTGATCCCTCGATAGTTAATACGATTTTGTACGTCTCATTTGTTCTTGTAAATAAGTATGACAATACTTTTTCTTCATTCGTCTGGCATTTTCCGTCAGTCGATGCCAATTTTCCTCGTGCACTTCCAAACCTCTATCGGGATACCATCTGGTCCTAAAGCCTTTCCTATCTTCATCCTTTTCAAAGCTTATTTTACTTCCGACATCTTAATCCTACGAAATTAGAGTCAGGAAGGACACATATCACATGAATAAAGGGGTGCCCTTCTCACTCAATATATAGAAGATAGATACAGAGCAAAACTCTGCAATTGCCAGTCCCAAGCCCAGATGAGAAAGGAGGGTTGTGTTAGATTGGCAGCTTGTGGATAACTTTTGCCACATCCCTATCATGAATCCTAATCCAACATTATAGGGACTTCAAATTAGTTGAGATAAGGCTCAGATGATGATGACAAGGAGCATAAATCAAAAAAGGAGCCCATAGACCAGGTGCTCGCTGTGGTACCCAAAATGGGGATTGTATAATCCCAAAACTACAAAAATGATGGGGTCATGAATGGCTCAGTGAAAGAACCAAAAAAAAAATTCTACAAAAATGTGGGAAAAGTCCTCTGGAAGAAGCACTACTCGAACATAGGTGCTACTTGATGCCTGTGGGTCCATGGACACCTTTAGCCTCCTCTAGGTGTGTTTGAGGACCAATCTTTGAAATGCCTGCACAGGGAGAATAAAGAAATGGCCAAGTCTCCATGGGCATGGGGCAGACCCTGAAGCCCGCCACCACTATCAAGCCATTGCCAATGCTCCAGGAAGGATCAATTATATTTAGTTCCTTCCAACAGAGCAATAGTTTCAGCCATGGACTTCATGATTCGTATGTAACTCAGAAAGGTCAACAAGATATTTCCATACTCGTCATTGTGATTCCTTCCAATGCCTGCAAGCCATCAGTTACCAAGGGAGTACCTGTTAGCATTTGGTTTGTTATATCCCCAGTCTGTGGTAGCCAGAAGCTAGACCTTGGAATGGATTCAAGTCGAGATTGGCGATAGCATCCTAACCCTCTGCCCACGTTTTGACACATTCTTCAATAACGTGGATAGCTTACCCTTGATAATCCAGTTATTTCTAGCACTCCACAGTGTCCAAATTATGGCTATCACTGATGCCCTCCATAGGAGTAAACCAGCAGAGGTGTAGGATAGGAAGTATAATACTTGAAACAGCTATCTTGTTAACTGTGGTGCTACCCAACACCACTGGAAAGATTGTGCAGGGAGCTCCATGATTTTGTCGTGACCGGACAATGACAAAGTTATCACTGGTCCTTTCTGCTTTCCTACACAGTGCAGCTTTTGAGCAAATGGAAGCCCCCTCGTCTTTCAACTTGATCAACAGTGAGAACTTTATTGGATGGTATGATCCAATTGAAAGCTTGGATTTTCAAGGAGATGGGGATAAGCCAAGCTTTGTACATGATGGACATTGTGATAGGGTTGTTGTTTGGGGGCTGAATTGAAAGCTTGGATTATTTATGTATTTGTAGGATGCCAACCCCCTCCCCCCCCCCCCCCCCTCCCCCTGCTCCCTGACCTTTCTCAGACCACGCAGCCCCCTCGTCTAGCGACCGTCATGTGGCTTGGAATGCTCCCCCTCAGCTCAATATCTCTTGGCCTCATCCCATCCATCCACACCCTTCCCCTCCTACTCCCTCTCCACCCTCTACTCCCCCAAGTTGCCTCTCTTTTCAAATCCCCTCTTTCAAACGTCCCCTCCCACCTCTGATGTCCTATAGTCCTACCTGCCCACAGCAGACTACTCCAACCATCCCCAATGCGGAACCCTCACATTTTGTCCCCTCAAAATCTCTCTCGGTGGCTTCTGTTGACTCAAACTTTGTGGATGCTTTGGTCCAATCACAAGGTAATGCAGACGAAGTCCCTAGGGTTATGAGATTCTGGTATAATGGGCCTCATGGAGCCCTCGAAGCATTTACCGAAGTAGATAGTGAAGCAAGATTGAAGAAGAAGACCAAAGGCAAAGCCTCTGCACCTATCCCTAAGGGTGCCCGTGAATTTTCTAACCTTGCTCTCTGGGTGAGATACGAGAAAGGTGATTCCTTCACTGAGGCTTCTTCTGGCTGTACGGCAGCCTCGTCGCTCGTCTAGGCGAGACCCTCCCCCCCTATCCTTGCAATAAAGATCCTAATATTCCATATCCACGGCCTCAAAAACCCAGATAAACGGAGCCACATGCACCAATTAACATCTAAGCTTGCATTCTCTATTCTTGGCTTGGTGGAAACCAAGCTCCGCTCTCCTTCCCTATCGCACATTAGGCAAACACGGGGTTTCCGACCTTGCCATTGGGCTTCCCTCAAGTCCCTTAGCGCATCTAGTGGGATTTCGGTCGTCTAAGACCCTACCCTGCATTCTTCGGTGGCCTTGCACATCGGCCAGTATTTGGTCACTGTGACCTTATCTAGGAACTCAGACTCCCTCAACTAGAAAGGCACTATGGCCTACGGACCTAATGAAGATAGCAAGAGAGATGCCTTCTGGAGAGCTTCAAACTATGGTAGCCTTGCTCTCCTCCATCTGGTGCCTAGAGGGAGACTTTAATGTTACCTGTTGGTCCCAATTGAACGAAACTCCCACGATGGAATTACTTTAACCATGGTCCAATTTTTGGAATTTATCTTCTACGATCACCTCATAGATATCCCTCTCCCAGTGGCTCAATTCACCTGGTCCAGCCACTCAGCTGGCCCTAGCATCTCCAAAATAGAAAAATTCTTAACCTCCATAAATTGGGATCACCTTTTCCCTAGAACCCATTCCGTGGTACTCCCTAAACCCACCTCAAACCACCGACCCATTCTCCTTGACACTAAAGCTATCTCTCGGTAGCCTAAACCTTTTCGTTTCGAGATGCTTGGATCCAAGAGGCAAATTTCCCCTCCTTAGTTTGTTCGCAATGGGACTCTTTCGCTCCACTAGTCCAAGGATGGGCAGCTTTCAGATTTCAAAAGAAACTACAATTACTCAAGTCTTTTCTCAAATCATGAAGCTCCCAACTGTTAGGAAATTTTCACTCCCAGAAGGAGGCCCTGCTGCAGTCAATCAAAATTGGAGACTCCATTGAAGAACAAAGGGCCCTCTTCCCCTCTGAACTGGAGGCTCGCTCACCCTGAGATATACTGGTATTAGCGGGCTGAAGTTAAATGGTTAAAGCTCGGTGACCAAAATGCTGCATATTTTCACAAAATAGCAAACTGCCGAAGAATAGAAAACTCCATTACCTATCTAAAGGTGGGGGAACAAATACTAGACCAGCCGCATCTCATTGAGCAAGCTGTTATCCATTACTTCTCCCAACTCTTCTCCACTCCTACACAGCCCAAACCTGTAATGGCAGACCTTTCTTTCTCAACCAGCCTCCCCTGAAATTGCAGCCTTCCTTGAACGCGCCTTTTCTGAAGACGAGGTCTTCCATGCCATTAGGAACCTCAGTGGCGACCGTGCCCCTGGTCCTGATGGGTTTCCCGTTGCCCTCGTCAAGTCCTTTTGGGACAACCTGAAACCTGATATCATGGCTTTCCTTGACAAATTCCACTCTAGGGCCGTCATTCACAAGGCTATGAATGCTACCTTCATAGCCTTAATTCCCAAAAATGAGGGCGCCGAAGAACTCAAAGACTAGCAGGCTTATTAGCCTGATAAATGGCTACTACCAGATCCTTTCTAAGGTTCTTGCCTCCAGACTCAAGTCCGTTCTCAGATGGGTCATCTCCCCTTCCCAAGGAGCTTATATGAAGGACCGTCAAATTCTTGATGGGGCCTTAATTGCCCACGAATCCATACTCGATCAAGCTCCAAAACTCATGGTTTGGTTATCAAATTAGAAAGGGAGAAAGCCTATGACCATGTTGATCAGAGGATCCTCGACGAAACCCTCTTTAGAATGGAATTCTGGGTTGTGTCGCCTAAATGGATTCAAGGGTGTATGTCCAAGCCTCAGTTCTCAGTTCTCATTAATGGCACCCCCAAGGGTTATTTCCAAGCCTCGCAGGCTCCGCCAAGGAGAGCCCCCTTATCACCTTTCCTCTTTGTGATAATGGCTAAGGTCTTCAGTGCCTCCATATCCCGGGTGTATAGGCCGGGTCTCCTCTTGGGTTTTCAAATAGGCAGGTTGAGCCCCTCGATCACTCACCCCCAATACGCAGACGATACCCTAATACTTTGCAATGCCTCCCAACAAGAAGTAGACTTCTTACTGCTTTTTCTCCAATGCTTTGAGCTTGCAACGAGCTTTAGACTTAACCTAAAAAAATGAAGATGATGGGCATTTTCCTAGACCAAGACATTGTCAACACCTTCGCTACTTGATGGGGGTGCTTTCGACACACTGCTCCAATTACCCCGGTCACCCTCTTTATCTTGGTTAGAATCCAGCATTGGAGCCCTGTGATAGATAAAGTCAAAGGAGATTGGCTACTTGGAAGGGAAGATTCTTATCTCCAGCTAGTAGAGTGGCTCATAAAGGACACTCTCTCTAACATTCCCTTCTTCTTTATGTCTCGTTTTTATATGCCAATGGCTATCGCTAGGTTAGAAAAGCTCATAAGATATTTCCTTGGTCGGGCAACGGAAACCACAAGTTCCACTTCATTTCCTGAGCCATGTTTTGCCGACCCAAAGCTCAAGGGGGTCTTGGAATACAGAACCTCAACATCGCGTTGATGGGAAAATGGTGGTGGCGCTACGCCAGCCAACCCAAACATCTCTGGCGAGAGGTAAAGTAGACACAAGTACTGGCGTGAGTACCATGCATGGTTTCCCTATTGCAGAATGGGGGGCAACATCTCTAGCTTTTGGAGGTTCCTCCTTCATGTTGGCAACCCTTTCTCAACAAGTGCACTATTCAGCCAGAAGTGGCCACAACGTCGGATTTTTTGCAACCACCTAGTTTAGACCAGTTCTCGTCCCTTTTTCTCCTAGTCCACATCCCCCTTTCAATTGTGGCTAAGCAGTTCGCTAGGTCACACTCTCCCAGAGCTTGGAATCCAGACTCCCGCAGACCCCTCCCAGACCATGAGTTCAACCTATTTTTGGAATTCTCAGCCCTCGTCCACTTGGTCTTCCTCCCACCCTTAGGGACAAGATTATATGGTCCCCCTCTCCCTCAAGCACTTTCTCAATCGCCTTCTACCGCTGCATCTCCTCGCCTTCTACCCTCACCTTGATATCTCTATCCATTGCAGCTAAGGCATGGTGCTCCTTCTTGCCTCCCAAGATCCAATTCTTTAACTGGATCGCTCTACACGAGAGGGCTCTTACCTTAGATCACCTGCAGCGCAGATGCCTACCCTTAACAAATAGAAGCATCATGTGCCTGAAAGCCGAAGAGAAAAATCAGCATCTCTTCCTACATTGCAAGGTTGCAACAGCCCTATGGACTGATCTGCTCCTCCTCTTCAATTGGCACTGGGTTACTCCCCAGTCCATCCCTCATAGTTTCTCTACTTGCCTTCACACCCCTTGGGGAAAATCTGAAAAACTCCTTGGAGGGCTTCAATCGCAGCCACTCTGTGGACCTTATGTTTAGAGAGAAATAGGACTTTCAGAGGGAAGAAAGCCATCATCCCTATTATCTTCGAGAAGAGTCCCTTTTTACATTCTCAGCCCTCAATCAGAAACTTTTCAACAACTACTCCTTCACCGATCTTCACCATCATTAGGAAGCCTTGCTGAATCTTGAGCTCAGAGGATTGCTCGTGCCTCTTTATGGAAGCAGCCTGAATTTGGGGTTATCAAACAAAAGTTAAACGGTTGCTCGCTTGGCAACCCGAGCCCCTCAGGCACTGGAGGCATATTTAGAGATTCTGAAGGTCTCAACAAACCTATCCTTCTCCTTGCCCATTGGTTTTACAAACTACACCACCACGGAGGCCGGCACCCTTCTAGAAGGGCTTCGTAGATTTGATATGGTCAAGAGTACTCAGTTAATGATCGAGGGTGACTCTAGAAATACCATCACCTGGGCCTTTAGAATCGCCCCATGCTCGTGGAGACTAGACCACAGTTTCATCAAGATAGCTCACATTTGCAGCAATATCAGGGTCTCTTTGAGACACATCCATAGGGAAGCCAACGATGTTGCCGACACAGTAGTTAGGGTAAGAGCTATCCTCAACACCTCCTCGGCGACCGCAAGCATTTTTTAAGCTTGCCTCCGACTTATTCTATTGTCACTGGTGTACAGCATTTTTGGCGCCCTGTGGGGTTTTTGTACAGGGCACCCACTCTCTGGGTTTGCCTATATTCTGTATATACTCTTTGCTTGTACCTCTTTATACATATTAATACAAAGTAAACTTATTCAAAATAAAAGGACAAAAATCCACTTAAAACCAAGGGACAATGAATACAATTCCAAGGGAATTATGTTTCACCATAGACCCTAGCCAATAAACATTCCACGATGCACGAAGTCCTAATTCCCTGCCATCAATAGCAACACCAACATCCCACACCCAACCCCATGCAATACCTTTTGGCGACATTCCAAACGTGACAATTGCAAGCCCTAACTGTACGCTAGCCCATGTGCTCACATAGCTGTCATCCCCTTTCAAAACCCAAATTTATATCCTAACAAGGGTGACCTCACGCCCATCTCCCCATCCAACAATCAAGCATTGGCTCATTAAATACCATTCAATCCTCCAATCCAATGATGACCCCTGAAGGTAGTAGCTATGTAGGATTCCCAGGGTGTAAATTCAAAAACAAAATCTCCTTTTATTTCAACAAAAGGGAAAGTCTATTTATAATGCCAAATTATACAACAAAAGCAAAAAGTAAAACTTAAATACAACTTATGGATCTTAACTTTTACTTCCTTAAAAAAAAAAAAATTTATTCACAAACTAAATTCAATACAATATGAATTCTAGGTAAATGGGAATCTTAACACAAATAGAAATCAAGAACAATGACCTAAGAATTAAAGATGAAAAAAAAAACTGGGAAGACTTACTAAACCTTGCCTAATGCAGGACTTAGCACACCCACACCCAATACAAACTGATGGCGCACTGATCCTTGGTCGAGCTTGAGTCCTCCAAATCTGTGAAGCATCTATGCAATACCCTATATCACAATAACTGGGGCCAAGAACGTGAACTTCTAACACAATTAGGGTTTCTTTTCAAACCTTAAACTTGGGGCATGCTACAAGATCACCACCTCCTAACCACAAATCAAATCGGGCCCCCGCTTCTTAGGGTATCCTAGGTGGGCGTGCCACCCTCTACAACCCTACCTTTAGGTGGGGCGTCAACTAATTCTAGATATAGAAAGTGGGGACTAGAGAAAGAGAGATGGAGCATCAACTAACCCTAGATATAAAGAGGGGAGAGAGAGGTCTAACAATCTTGATAGGAATGAGGGGAACCCTCTCCAACCTCCCCCCCCACCCTCTTTCAGTTTTTTCTTCCTTTCATATAGCCCTTAAGGGCCTAAGGTATGCCATCTTCCACCGGGACTCAATTTGACCAAGGAATCCTAGGTAATTTGTGAGGTGAAAATAAAATTAAATTTGAGCCATCCATTCCTTAGATCAGCCATCATGATCAAGGAGGAATCCTAGAACCATTATCCCTCAAATCCTTGAGACCTTGACCCATATCCACTTATATTCAAACAAGGATTAGACCTTCCGAAATCCTACACAATTAAGACTCTTTTTCTCTAGAAAACACTTCCAATTTCATTAGATGTTTAAAGTCGAAATAGAAGGTCCAATTCAAAAGAAGTAGAAGGTCCAATTCAAAGTCAATTCAGTTAAATCATTACCAACTAAAATAAGATAATCTGTTAAAAGATTTTCTTTTAACTTAATCCACAATAAATAAACTAAGGACGTGGGCGTCCTCACTAGGCTAGGACATGTAGGCCATGTGGGGCTGTGCCCATGGCCCCCCAACGTGGGTCCCACAATGCACCTCATATGTTAGAAAATATCAAAACTACCCTTTGAGGGGATTTTATGCATAAAATAAATTTTCAAAATTCTGGAAAATATTAAAAATCATAGTCATCATTCACTCTCCCATACATAGTCGCTTCCATTCACTCCTTTGAATAGCCACCAACCAAGATGTAACAGTGGCCCAATCTTTTGAATTATTGGGACATACAGGTGTGGTGCCCAAATTTCAAAAGAACCTCGCATGACCATGAGCAAGTAGAGTTTGCAGCTCTTTTCTTCCTGTTGCAGTCCACCTAACTCCCAATATGGCAGCCCGATAAAATCGTATGGATGCCCTCCCCTCAGGGAAATTCACAATGTCCTTTTTCTATGCTACCCTTTGGACTCACCCCAATCTTAGTCACAGGAGCTTGGCTGAAACCCACTCCAACCCTCTACCCCACCCCCCACCCACAAAAAAAAGGAAAAAAAAAGAGATTCAAACCTTCAGCTGAATTGCCATTTCTAGAAGAGCACCCTCCACAGACAAGGGCTTCCTATCCTCGATCAATGCACTATGTGCAAAATGGAGGAAGAAACTAACAAATGTCTCGTTCTCCAGGGCGAATTGATTGGAAATCTTTGGTCTGATCTATTACAGCTATTCCAATGATACTGGGTTCTACCACAATCTATACAAACCCACTTCCAGGTCTACTACTCTCCACCCTTCTCAGCCACAGGGAGATTCCTATGGAAAGCAGCCTTAGCAGCAGCTATTTAGGTGCTCTGGACAGAAAGAAAAACCAGAATTTTCAAGGACAAGCAAATGAATACCAAGATCTCAAAGATTAACATTAAATCAATGGTAAGTTTTTGGGCAATGAACTCCAAAAATTCAAATTCCACTCCAATGCAGATTTCCTCAAATGCTCAAAGCAAGATCTCCACAAGTCCCTTAGCCATCCTTGTGGATACCACCATAACTAGGCCAAATCAAACTTAACTTAAATGAATGCTCACACGGAAACCTTTGAGCCTGCGGGATATGGGGGGGTTATTCCGTTGTCATCATGGGAACGCTATTGAGTCCTACTCTGGTTTCAGAGGATTCCACCATGGCAGAATCAGTGGCTATGCTAGAAGGCACCAAAAAATTAAACCAGCAATGGGCTCATCTTTAGTTGTTGAGGGTGAATTAGAAAATGTAATAGCCTGGGCATCTAGAGCCTCCCCTGCCCATGGCATCCAGAACACCTTAAGAAGGCAAACTTAGAGATTGATGCCCTCGCAATTCCAATGGAACCATTTAGGGAACTCTGACTTTGGCTCCGTGTTATTTATCTTTCTATTTTAAAGGTCCTACAACCCATACTGCTATGTATACAGCACCTCAGGGTGAACCTCATTTCTTCGATGTACAGAGCAACCACCTTGGGGTTGCCATTTTTTGCAGAGAGTATCCGGCATGATGGTAACGATTTTTTTTAACCCTATTTGTACTTAGTCTTTCCCTAAAACAAAAGTTAACATTCAATCAAGAAAAAGAACAGGGCTAACAAGACAATAGTGTCAGTCAATCCCAAGGATACAGGGCCACCTATTTTCCAAGGCTTGGTAGCAAACCCGTACGTCCAGCCTTTGCTCTTAAATACATGTTGTGCAAGAATTTGGAGTGGCTTTGAATAAAAACCACTCTGAGGAATCAGTTCTGGATTTACTGCAAATGACAGCAAGCCACAGTAAGTATGTAGAAGAGTGTGATCACCATTTGCTGAGAAAAGCAGTGCTGTTAACTCTTAGGTTTCTAATCCCAAAACAACCTTTGTTATTAGGTTTGCACACTTTATCCCAATGCTATAAGGTGGCATTTATGCATTCCAAGCATGCTAGACAACATAAATGCTCTCGATTTTGTTGCATATTGAGATGAGGTTTTGGAATAAGGACATGTAGAATATGGGGCTGTGGGAGAGCATGGCTTTAATTAAATGTGATTCGCCTTACAGGATATAAGAAGCTCCAATTTTAGGCAGCCAATCTGCACTGGAATCTTTCAAGAATAGATAGCTGTTTGCTTGGTTTCCTGAGACAGAGTGGTAAGCCCAAGTACTTGGAAGAGATCAATTCACCCCCCACAACCAAGTAGCTGGACGAGGGAGCATGCAGTTCCTTGATTGATTCCAACCTGGGGCATGTTTACTTTCACCCAATCGGGCACTTTGAAAAGCTTTAGGAAGAGCCAATGTGTGTCGACTTATTCTAGTTCCAAACCACAGAAGATGAGTGTCATCCGCATATTGGAGATGTGAACTTATGGGCCCAAGTCTAGAGGTTCTGAATCCCTCAAGAGTCCCTCTTTGGAAAAGTAAGGAAGTCGAAGTGCTGACAATCTCCACCCTTCTGCAAAGAGGAAAAGAGATCAGGGATCTCCGAGCCTTAAGCCTCAGGATGCCAACAGCATTTTCCAAGGAACCACCAATCAAGATGGAGGAGGTAGAGGACGCAAGGCAAACCTGTATCCAACTCCTCCACTTTGTCCAAAGAGCGTTTCGAGCAAAACTTCATCTAAGACCACCCTATCATGTGGTCCTATGCTCTTTTTCTTTTCTTTTTTGGGGCTAAATCAGTGCGGAATTTGGGCCCCTACCCGTTTTTGTTGATAAGAAGAGAGGATCATACAATATAGACGTTATGTTACATCTCTTTAAAGGAGTCCTTGCAGCATCATATAGAAAAGGTATGGATAGGAAATCTGGGGCGTGAGTCCTCCAAACAGTGGCTTCTGAGTGTAACCACCCTCTTAGCCAAACAATTCACAACCACTTTTGATTTCTGATAAGCATGTAAAATCTCCCATTTTCTACCTATTGAGGATAGCATGTGACGTCAATTGATGGTGAAAGTGTGTAGGCTCCAGGGAGGTCGGAAATGTCCTCGAATAGACTCCACCAAGACTTGGGAATCACTTTCAATGAGCAACAGGAAGCGCTGGATCTGAGTGGCTAATCGGATCCCTAATTCTAGGAGCTTGAATTCAGTAAAATTATTAGAAGCAGTTCCAAGTAGTTTAGCAAAAGCTGCCAAAAAAATCCCAAACTGTCTCTGATGTCGCCACTGCTCCGTGCAGCTCAGGGGTTTTGAAAAGACGCCCCATCAGTTAAGTTTGCAAGTACCGACAGGGGGTCAGGACCACTAGAATTGCATAGAAGTCCTATGCTTTTTCTCAATCAAGTTTCACAAACAAACCAGGCCTCTTAACAAGGTTCCTAGAATAAATCCCCTCATGAGCATTATTAGGGCACCATCAAGGATTTTGAACTAGGGATTTGCCAAGATGAGGAAGTATAGGGCCTCAAGTAGGTGGGAGATAAGGACCATGGCCAGGATTTTGTATGAGCTATTTAAATTGGGTAGAATCATTGATTTCTGCAGCTTCTTTTAACTTGGGGACATTCCACTACGACTATGGAATTTATTGAAGAATACCAGGATGTCTGATGCAATGGGATCAAAGAATTTGTCGTACAGGACAACTAGGAAGCCATCTAGACCCAAGGCTTAGTCCTGATCTGTATCTGAAACTCTAAGAAGGGGCATTCTAACCAAGCTAATTTTCTGCGAGGATGGTTTGGAAAGAGGTGCTAGCCATCTGCAGCCTGGAATGGGGTTTGAAAGCAAAGAGCTTCCCATAGAATCCAACAGTGACTCTTTTCACTTCATGAAGCCCCTGAAACTCCGTTCAGCTCGCAGAGATGGGAGTTCGCCTTTTGGAGCATTTTGCTAGTTTATGAAAGAAGGTGGTGTTTCTATCATCAGCCTTACGCAACTTCAATCTTGATATCTAACACCAAAAATTTCCTCCTGCTTGAGATTGGCCTGGCATCTGCATTTAGCATTGGTTCCTCTATATCTCTCTCAGAATGGGAGATATCTCTTGTTTCTTCCAGAAAATCCAGGTCACTAATTTCTTTTCTGATGGACTCTTTTTGGTTGCTAAAGCTCCTGGTAGATTCTCGCTCCACTTCTTCAAGGCTTGCTTCAGCATTTAGAACTTTATATGATCTCTTGTTTCTTCCAGAGAATCCAGGTCATTAATTTCTTTATTGATGGACTCTCTCTCTCGTTGCTAAAGCGCCCTGGAAGATTCTTCTCCACTGATTCAAGGCTTGCTATAGCATTTGGAACTACGCATGAAGTCAAAAGCACCCCCAACCGTAAACATTGAAGGAGATCACCATTTGGGGATGAGTTCCATGAAGAGTGGCTCTTCAAACCAAGAAAATTTGAAGTGGAATGGTTTTCGACTACTCCCCACTGGGAGGGTAACAAGGAGGATCGGTTTCTGATCTGATACAGGTTTTGGCAGGGAACTGCTACCCCCATTCCGATGAAATGCGTACTCTATTGATCTTTGCTAGGATGGGGCTTGCAGCATGATTGCAACATCTAAAGAGGGTCGTCAAGGGAAAGGTCTATAAGATGATCTTTTCCTTTTTCCCAATACTCAATTTGCATAGTATGTTAATAAAGTATAGATGTACTTTCCAAACAAATGGAGTAGCCCACAACCCGTTCTCTGCATATTAAGAGAAAAGGGAACGACTACTACCAAAACAGTGGGTAAAAGAAGAGAAAAGAGAAAGCTAGAGGAAAGCATAGAGAAGAAAGACAGGATGCTTGTGGCACCCAAAAGATGAGTGGATAACTACTGCTGTCAGTGTTGTGTCCTTCAGATGCTACCCAGGGCCTCCTGAAACCCCGGCTACCTCTTGCTTTGCCAATCCATCAGCCATGTGATTCTCCTCACAGGCTGTAAATGTGTGAATATCACTGGGGCAAACCTGCAAAGGAAGGTTTTTGAGAATGTTAATCTTTGCAAAGGGAGGTTATCTGAGACTCCACAGATATAGCTAGGCTGGTGACAATTATGGGGACCCCTTCCTCAATGAGGGTAGCGAAATTCCAAGCAGGCCCCAGCCTTTTAAGACCTTTTAAGGACTTCTCCCGAAGTCTAAGAAATCCAATATGCTTGGTCATTATGGTTTTTCTCAAGGGATCATTGAATGATATTAAAATCCCCACTGATGACCAAATTTTGGGCAGAAAGGAGGTTACCCAGGCCAGTTCTTCCCAAAAGCCACCTCTACAATGGGGTGTGTTTAGGCCATACACAGCAGCTAATTTTCAATCCAATTTGTCAAAGATTCTAGGGAGGCAAGAAAGTTTTGATATTTGCTAAAAAATGAAGCGTGAGTGGATGGGTCCCAAATAACCCAAATGTCCCCAAAAGCCCCATGTGTGTCCAAGGAATCCAACCAACACAAGTGTCTACCCCATACTCGATAAACCAGGGGAGGAGAGAGGAAGGGGGGCTTCATCTCTAGGTTGGCTAGGACTCGTAGAGTGTGCGTCATAGAAAAACATGAAGGGCAATTTTTCTTGTTGTGACCACCCAAACCCCAAATGTTCCAACCCTTTTATTTTAAGGGATTGTTTACAAAGAGACCATTTACCTTTTTTACAAGGAGGTCACAACTATTTCCACTCATTAGATGTCGAATTGGATTGGCTTGGGGTGAATCACGAAGTTTGTGAAATGTTTTTTTGGAACTTTGTGTCTAATCAATGACACTCTTACAACCACCCATTTTGAAATCTAAGGGACAAGAATGATTGTGACCACCTCGTACAAAAGGTAAATGGTCTCTTTGTAAACAATCCCTTATTTTAAAGTGGTAGAGAAGGATGTCAAACGTCACAATGAGTGCTTGAGGAGATGGCTCTACCGAGCATGGGGCTGTGAGGAAGGAGGACAAACCCCTTATCATTAGATATCACAAGAGAGATTGAGCAGCTTTCTCATGCCTTTGTCTTTTACCTTATCCTTTTCACTCTCATTCTCTTTGAAAATATCACCTGCATTTTTCTGCTTGTTTCCTTCTTCCTTCATGTTATATCAAGTGATGTCCAGAGTCAGAAGGTACATCCATCATGATGCTGTCACAGCTTGTGCCTGCAGTCAAGGATATGCTACAACAAATCACGGACATTGTGAATCGCAAATTAGAGAAAACATAAATCAAGACATGGAGAGATTTGAGAACATATGTCCAGCCAAGGAGAATTTGAGAGAAGACTTTTGAGTCCAGATCGGTGAATTTTGAGTGGTGATCATTGAACTAAATTAGTGTTTGCATTTGCAACGATTAGATAATACTCTTTGTCATGAAGGTCTATCATAATCTGGTTGATCAGGCATCATGACACTTGCAACATCAACCTAAAACTATTACAAATTTCAATAATATTGTATGAAGGACCTTGCTCCAACACTTGCTCCAAAACTATTACCAGGATCTTCCAAATAGGCAGCGATCCCACTCAAGGACCTTGCTCCAACACTTTAAGAAAGGGATCTCAATTTTTGAAGTTTCAGATCTTGTTCTTACTGTTAGGGATCCCCGTTCCCATTGTTAGGGATCGTGATTCCAACCTTAAAGACTATGACAACAACCAAACTATTGATTTTCTTTACTTATAGTTAGTTAACAATATAACTACAGTTGTAATATAGTTGCCTTGCTTTTAAGAGTATATATAATACCTAAATCCAAAAAGGTTGGGATCAAGATCCTGAAACGTCAAGATCAAGATCCCCAAAAAGTTGAGATCTTGATTCCTAACATTTGGGGATCTTCACTTCTAACATATGCATTCTGCAAACGACACTCCCAACCTCAGGGATGTTCTAGCATTCCACGATCCCCCGCTCTTTATCCCAATTCTGCTTCAAGACCCGCTCCCAAACCCAACAACTATGGTGGTGTCATGTAAATACAATCCTTTGAGGCCGAAATAGAAATCAAGATTGTGCTCAATATCCCAGAGTTCCACTACAAGTTGCACATTGAGTATTTTCTTTGGTTTGTTGAAGCGGGAAGAGTAATCATGTGAATAGAGATACTCTATCACCAACCATTGAAGAAGGCTTTGAAGGATGCAATGAGGCTTCTCCCACCCTCAGGAGAATTATAAAACAGTACCTATTATTTGGTATGGGAAATTTATCAAAAAACACCTCATTTTCAACTATTTAACATACCCTCCTCCCATTACCATTCCAATTCGAAATCATGTGTATTTTGATGGGAATTTTGAAATTAAATCAAAATATATGAGTAATATGTTAGGTAACACCTCAAGTGTTTTTCAACAAATTTTGTGCTAGCATTTTGAAATTAAATCAAAATATATCTTAGGTATATTTTGACAAATTTCCCATTTTTATTTTACTTTTTAATGAGATTGAAACTAGGTTTATTTGATCTTTTTAGTTTTTTAAGTTATCTTACGGTAAGTATGCCTTTTGTTGTTGTAAAGAATTGAAGGTAGACTTGGAAGTCTAATTTTAAGAGGATGAATGAGTAACCTTTTCGAAAAGAAAGAAAAACATTAAATGCCCAGGGTTTAATAGCTATTAGGGTTTATTATGGACAAAGGTTAGATTTTTAGGGTTTTCTCAATAAATATGTTAAAGGTTTGACAAGGAAAATAACAATGAATATTGGGTTATTCTCTGAACTTTTGTAGAGACTAGTTATTGGGGACCATGTAGGCTCTGAGAGTGAGCATAATCTCTCAATCTTTTCTTTTTATTTTTCTATTTGTTTGCTTTCTTCCTACACAATACATCACACAATTTCCAGTCTAAAATTTCCAAATTGCTGGTGGTTCTTGAACCATAAATTCAGCCAAGTAAAAGAGTCCCCCTCCTCCAATTGCTGGCACAAATACAATAGCATTTGTCCAATACATGTAGAAGAACTGTGTACGTAGCAAGTTGAGCTATTAAAGTTGAATATTTGATGGCCACAGTTTTCTGGGTACCCATTCTAGTAGACAGCATATACACTATGTTTCAACACATACAGCTGCTAAGGATATAATAGGTTAACACGGATCCCAGTTTTACACAGATCCAATGGATTTTTTTATTTCAGATTTTGAAACTACCATATATATGCTGAAATATCTCTTCCACAGGCTTTCAATAGCATTTGGTTTGCTGGTCCATATGTAGAACCCGACAACTTCGGATCCAACTCATCCTTCGTCAAAGTAGGCAATTCCAATAAACCTCACTACATGTTTCTCAATACATGCCAACTAAAGCTACCCCAAACAAGAATGTTGGCAGCTATCCCAAAATTCTTTGCACAAAATACACTTGTCAGCCATCATGAAACTTCTAGGCTAGAAATAAGTAACAGTAATTATTTTATTGTGATAGACTAACCATCAGCGAGGAAAAACTAGCCAGAAGGAAAAACAAGACAGGTGCTGCTTTCCTCTAGACCCAATCAGTCAGGTAATCACCCTCAAAAAGTGACAAAATCTTATACATTGATTCTTCCATAGAAGAATACAAAGATCTCAAATTCCAAACCATTCCATCCTCTAATATAAATTATTCTCACTAATCCCACCAAGCACAAATGCTCAAACCCAAGTAGATTAAACATGTGTCTGTTTCATGCCAAAAACCACATCGTAGATTGCCCATTCACCATGCTACATGATAGAGACTTCTCTATAAAAAGGAACCCTGTGGTAGAGGCATATGCTCGAACCCAGCCATTTTCAATACCTAAATCATAACTGCCAATGCATGTCGTCACATTTCTTCTCCAGATCAATTGAATATGTGTCCCCCAAAACTGACACCACAACCTTGAATATAAGTTTCATAAGCCAATCAAGCCCTTTAGATATGCTACCTTCACTTGCCCTGCAGTTCCAACAGCCACCATTTTCATCCATCTTATATTATATCTTCTCCATCATCTTCTCCACCATGGCTCACCCTTCCACTTTCCAATTTGTCCTCCATCTCAACTCCTTCAACATTATTCGTCACCCTCTGAGCTGCTACTCAGATTTTGCATCAGTGACAATAATATAGACAAGAAAATTCCAGTGCCATCAAAAAAAAAATGACGAAGAGTTGGATAAATGGGTGATAACAGTTCAAAATTTTTCATGTGCACCAACATAACATCATGTTCACTAATGACTGGTCCATGTAGCAATATTGGCTGGCATTGAAGGACCTGTCAATGTCCACAACAGCCCACAGGTGAAAACCAAATGAAGAAGAAGCAAAATGAATTACACATTCCCAAACATTCGTAAGCTGAGTGGGAGAGAAATAAAAAAGAAGGTTGAGTAGACATGGAAAACCTATCCAAACTAGCACCATGTCAATAGTCATAGGACAGCACAGTTGTACATACAAACAAAAGAAAGCAAAAAACTAGATTCCAGTGCAAACTGTTCCAACTACTTTGCAAATGTCACAAGATTCTAAGGAAGAATACTTGCACATTTAAGAGAAACTAAACAAATGATGCTGGATTGGAGAACCTCTGCAATTCACAGTACTATGTGAACCTATGCTTTGATGGACAAATTAAGAAAAATTTATATTTCTTACATGATCCAAATGTATGCCTTGTAGAATGAAACTCATAACTGGTAGCACAGGGAGACCACAACTACGCCTTGATATAAAATGTGAAAGAAGACATTCCCAGTAAAAGGAAACAAAAATATTTGCAAGATCTATGAATACTTTACAATAAAAGGAAACGCACGAGAGAAAGGGACAGAGACTATAATATGAGTAACAACAGATTATCAACATCACATAGTAATCCCAACACAATATGCATCATCGTGATCTATCCCAAGATATTCCATTGAGCTCAATGTCCTAATAGCCTCTATAAGGCATCTTAAGCCTTTCTAATACATTCAATGAAATAAATAGACAAGAAATGGACTAAACGAGCAAAATGAGACAGATAAAGTTATAACATGACTAAATGCACAAATATGCAGCCCAATAAGAACAAACCCAATAATGACATGGTCTTCGAAACTTCTTACAGTTTGTATAGCCAAAAATACGAGGAGATCATCCTGAGCCACAAATATTTTCAATTTAATTTTCCGCCAACACAGCGAGGATGTTCTCCTCGTATATAGCATTAAATTTAGGTTTGTTTTAAATTTAATGATATGCCCTTAAAGGTGGACAATGTTCATCCTGGAAAACCATAAATCATAGTGATGTTTATTGCATTGATATATAGCATGATTTTGACATGATAATGTCTCTTGAATTGATAAGCCTGATAAGATGACATAGTGATGTCTATTACATTGATGTATAGCATGTTATCGACATGATAATGTCTCTTGAGCTGATAAGCATGATAATATGACATAATGATGTCTATTGCATTGATATATAGCATGATATTCACATGATAATGTCTCTTGAATTGATAAGCATGATAATATGATATAGTGATGTCTATTACATTGATATATAACATGCTATCGACATGATATTGTCTCTTGAGCTGATAAGCATGATAATATGACATAGTGATGTTTTTTGTGATTATATGTATAGCATGCTCTGGACATGTTGGTGTTTTTATGATTATATGTATGACGTTCTTCTAATATGATTCGTGTATATGGAGACATAGTTCTGGTATATGATCCATGCATGGTGACATGTTGTTGATACGATATGTGTGCATGATGACATACTTCTGATAAGATATGTGTGGATGATGACATGCTTCTGATAAGATATGTGTGTATGGTGACATGCTTCTAATAAGATATGTGTGCATGGTGACATGCTTCTGATAACATATGTCTGCATGGTAACATGCTTCTGATAAGATATGTACGCATGGTAACATGCTTCTAATAAGATATGTGCGCATGGAGACATGCTTATGTTATGATCTGATGAGATATTTGTGTCGGCAGCTATGATCTTTCTCTGCTCTCTGATAGGATGAGAGTTAGGAGTGTGTGTGTTTGGGTAGTCGCCCCCCCAAAACTTATGTGAGGCACAACTCATTGGGACCCCTTTGGTAGTGTAACGCTCTCTCGCCAAAAGGGCACATGAGAGGATCGTGTCTTGCAAGGCCAGTGCTTATCAAAAGCTCCAAAACGCGCTAAGGACTGTGTGCGTGTGTAAGGCACTATGCAAGGGATTTACCCGTTGATGGTGCTTCTCTCGTAGTTGTGATGTTAGAGGCTCTACGCATCAAGATTTGATTGGCCTGATGGGTGGGGCTTCTACTTCAGGAGTTAGTTGGTATCTCTTAATCTTGATTATGCTTGTTACATACATGCCTAATTGTTTTGATCGGTTATAACGCTCATGCCTGAATGATTTGATCAACTTTGTATTACAATCATATCTGACTAATCTGATTAGTTATTACTCCATCATGAAACAAATCATGCGTGACACGTTTGTTTAAACATGAACTTGACACATGACTCCATGTTTTATAAGACTTGCATAAAACTCTGATGATTGTCATGATATAATATTTGTAAGCATGAAAGCATGGCACCTAGATCTTATTTACTGTACTTTTATAGCTCACTCTTTTAATTTTTCTTCCATGTAAAGTGATAACCAACGTGATTGGAGTGGCATGTCCTGGTGGTCGTGCTTGGGGTCCCTTACTCCCCTTCTATTGAAGCTCCATTTTACAAGATATGTTTTGGTTGGCAGCCTGGCCATGTAGTCCATTTTGATTTGGTAATATGTGTTGATGTTGGGCCTTTTGTGCCTTAGACCTATATGTACTATTTTCGACTGTTATATGTATTTTGGGACTTGTTTATCCAGCAAACTATGGTTATGTATATTGTGTTTCGTTTATCCTTTCTTTTGTGGCTGGCTTTGATACTGGAAATTCCTTCTTTTTCATAGTGTTGAGCGCACTCCAACCCAAGTGGCACTCGTTACCTGTGGTTGTGACCCCACGCCCTATGGTCCTTCGACGGGCCCGGGCCTAGCCCTCTGTGGGTCCGGCGGGGACAGTAGGGAGCGGGGTCGTGACACTAGTTGTTCATTAAGTTGCCCAAGAGTTCACAACAATTTTGGGTTTAAAAGGAAAAAAATCTCTAAAAGCTCATGAAAGGAGGAATTGCCTTAACTGAGCGCCAATAATTGAGGCATGACCGGTGGACAAACACTTGAGTGCCTTTACACATACGTGGCGAGATTAGTTCCTCCCCTGCACCAAAGTCTTTTCATATTTAATATATAATAGAAAGTTTAGACCACTAATAATATTTACTTTCCAAAGAGGTTATCAAAGATAAGAAGTTCAAAAACATTTTTCTTGCAAGTAGGAACCAGGCATAACCCAAGTAATTCAAAAAATAAAGAAAAAAAATGCCCAGAGCAAAGGTGCTAATGTCTTTTATAAATTGAAACCCACTATGAATCCCATCATTGGTAGAAATACCACCACAGATATATCAAAACTTCCCAAATTAGCATAGTGTCGTAATAGAAACACCAATCTGATATGCATATGAGTGGGTAACTCACATGGATAAAATAACAGAAATACCAATTCGACAATTGGACTTTTAGATACGACACCATGCATCATTTAGAGGGGGTGGCAGGTGGGATTCTAAGTGACATTAAGGTCATTTATTTAAAATTCACAACAAAAAAGTCAAGCAGAGGTGTCTAAGTTTCTCAAGTGTCAAACATGTGTATCATGTCATTGGTATTTCGACATGGGCCCATACAATTGAATACATGCGGCCAACTTACAAAGCTTAAATCTTTGTAATTGTGATTATGGGCCTATACAATTAAATACATGTGTCCAACTTACAAAGCTTAAATCTTTGCAATTGTGATAAGTAGCAAGGCAAGACAGTAAGGGAATTGGTCCACCCAAGCCTGCACCTATAAATGCATTATATGACACATACAAGCACTATATCTATAAAGCATGAAACATGATATAAAGCTATTCTCATCTTACAAAGTATTTTGTAGGAACCCCATTCTGGCTATGGTTTCTAGGCCCAAATCCTTAAACCAGGGGATCAAGCCCAAGTCACCTTGCCTAAGGTAACATGAACCTAAATCCCACCTTTGATCCCACCTAAATCGCATAACTCTACTCTAAGCCACACTAGGGACCACACTAGGCTAGATAGTCCATAGTGCACATATTTTGATGCTCCCTACAACCTTATCAACAACTTAAAAATGTCACAGATGCCCCACCATTAGGGAAACACAATAGATAATCTTAAAACCACTTAATTGACTCTAAAATTTTTTCCAAATTAGGCTAAAGTGACATGCACTCAAACCAATTATAGCCCTTACAAAGCTCATCCAAATTAGGCCAAATTTGATTCTAGATTGTAGTGCACGTCATAAGCCTCCACGTAAGCATGTGTATATTGCTTTTACATTTTCCAGTCACAACAATGTGAGAAAGGCTGAACAAATTTTCTTAAGCGTGATTAGCACAATAAGCTGTGCAAGGAGTCCAAAACATATGCGTCCTCTTCAAAGTCAAAAGATGCCCAATTGCAGCAAAATTGGCACCATTGTCAGCGACAATTTGTACCACATGTTTCTCTCCAACAAATTTTACAATCCCATCGATCAAGTCACATAAGTATGTAGCATCATGTGACTTGTCTGATGCATCAACAGACTTAACAAAAAAAAGTACATCTTGGACACTTAACCAAGAAATTAATAAAGGTCATTCACTTCCCATCGGACCATCCATCACACATAATAGTTGCCTCATACTTCTCCCACCCTTCTCTTTGAGAAATCAAAATTTTGTTAACATCGGATACAACATCCTTCAATAAGGGCTCTCTATTGTCATGTATAGTAGGAGGATTAAGTCATGGGCCAAATTGCCGAATTGCGTGGACCATACATGCCTAACTGTCGAGAGTTATAGTATTAAAAGGGCTGCTCGCCATGTAAAACCACTTTGCAATGTACTCACCACCTTCTTCTTCTCCTCTTTTTTGTATCGATTTTCAATTGTGGATTGTTTTTTTTTTCCTCCTCTCCTGAACTGCAATTTCGAGGTCAAGGGTGCAAAAAGTGCCCATTGGCCGCTTAGAGAGGTGTTTTTTTCCAACACTAACACCAATATTTATAACTCTCTCACTTGACATTGGAGTACCCCTTTGTCTCATTCCAACTTCTGACATATCCTCATCATCTTCTTCATCATCAAATAATTGAATTTCATTTCTTTTTTTCATTTTGTTTTCAAGCTATCCATCTATTATCTAATCTCCTTTTTGATATCTTCGGTAGCTTGTAAGCATGCTCTTACATTCCTAGAAATACCGGCTAAGTGTTCTTTTTGCCAAAAAATACCCCCCATGTAAGTATTTCCACAAAGCATACAAATAACACAATTTCGGTCTATCGGAGTTTTTAGTTTAGCATATTTCCATATTGGATCCTTGTTACTAGAAGATTGTGAAGAAGTCATTGCCCCAAAGAAAAAGTATTAGCGTAGTAGGAAAAAAAAACCTTACCGATTACTTGAATAAAATATCGATTTCTTCTCAGCCCTTGAAACCCTCGATTTGTTGCCAAAACTTCACTAAACCTCTACTAAAAATTCCTCAAATCAACAACCAAAGATCAACTAAAAGAAAATCTAAGAATTAAAAATAAAAAATAAAAAAAAAATCACCACTTTTTTTTATCGATTTGATACAGTAAAGGCCACAGATGTGGTTATTTTTGGTAGTTTGAGGGGTTTAATACTCCCCCAAACACTTTCCCCCCTTTCTCGGGGCTTAAAACGATGAAAATAGCCCTTTTCGAGGGGCCCATTTTTCAGATCACTCGTTGGCTGCATATATGTGCCCTATGCGGGCTATGCGCTAAGCAGCTGCATATGTGGTGGGATGCGACGCACATGCGGGATCAAGCGATGCGGTTGCCAGTGCATCCCGCATTAAATGCCCACATATGCTGCAACGCGGCCGCATTTTAAAAAAGAAATCCATGATGGATATCACTTTTACAGAATGCTTCAACTATATTTGATGATTGATACAAAAAGTAACAGGGCTACTTCTGTAACCTCAAAGAAGTAAGTTAGGTTTAATTCGCATAGGATATACACAAACACATTCCTCACATAAAAAAGAGGACAGAAAAAAAAATGCCAATGCAATCTTAAGTTTTTTATTTATGTGTGTAGCCAATGAATACAACTTGTAAGCAACAAAGGGCAAAGTTTGAGAGATTATTCACAACTGAACCCGCTTTTGTTAACAACAGATAAAAGGATAAGACAATATTTGTATTCCAGCTATGTCCTAGTCCTACCAACAATTGTTACAACATCAATTAACCTAAATAGAAATTTGACACTCTATTTGTAAGTGATAAACATAATGCTGGGAAACCGTGCTAAAAAGGAATTGAACCATCCTCAAATGCACATACCTCCTCTCAGATGTCATCCCAAAGTTGGCTTTCTGATAGTATAACAGGCAAATAAGCTATAAAAGATTCTCAATTTAGGAGTTAACAGTCATCTGTACCAGGTACCGAACCCAACTTCCAACTTCCACCATGCTTCAAACCTTTGAAAAGTGAACATCATTATAAAGCCACAATCCAATGCTATCATGCAACTGTAGTACTACTCAAAAGTTCAACAGTCTCTGTTCCAAGACTCGAGAAAAATGTTCATTGGCAAAGTTTGTGTCTTCCCAATCTTAATTTGCCACCCATGAATAATTAAAAAACAAAAGAAAATTGATTGCCGCCTCATGACTGAAGACTGATGAATTAATAGTCATGTTTCCCACTTCAGCTATCAGAGTCAACAGAGCTTCACATTCGAAGTCCAATAAGGACCCCAACAATATTGAAACATGAGAACAAGATTTTCTGTGTGTCGCAAACTCTTTTAACTCAATGCTACACATCATCAACACCTGAAACACCTGTAAATTTTGAGAACCGGCATTTCAAATCCAATCCCATTTCTCTGAATCCAGCATGAGAGAGATCCTTCACCACTTTTATGAAAACTGGGAAGTTGGGTTTAAGCCCCTTGTCAATCATTTCCACTAGAATAGCATGTGCTTCAACTATCTTTCCTGATTTTCGAAGAAGACTACTAAGCAAACTATAATTCATGTTGGCTGAGCAATTATCCTTCTCACTCATTTCAAGCACAAATTTGTGAGCATTTTGGACCTCCCCAACAAAGAAGTAACCTTTGATGAAAGCCGCATAAGTAGTAAACCGAGGCTTGAGTCCCTCTAAAATCATTTTATTAAGAAACTCAAGAGCCGAATCCATTTTACCCATTCGACAAGCATGATAAGCCATGACTTCAAAAGTTATTTCATCGGGATAACAACCCAAATCCTCCATAGCCTCAAGCAACTGGCAAGCTTCAGCAACCCTTCCCTTCTTACAGAGACTGCCCAGCAAGTAATTAAAGGAACCGGTATTTATGCCATAGTGAAGTCCCTTCATTTCATCTAGAGCAACTTTTGCTTCTTCAAATTCTCCATTTCTGCATTTCGCAGCAATCAACACATTGTAATAAGAGGTCTTTTTCCCCATTTCTTCCATGACAAGAATAGCCAGTTCGAAGCAATTCAAATCACAGAGCGAAGAGATCAGATAGTATACACCAGACTTTAGGCAAGGTCCCCCAACTCTTCGAATTATACTAAGAATCTCCTTAACTGAATTTTGAATTGAAGGGCTACGAGAGAGAAAAGAAAAGGCAGTTACAGTCAGGCAATGCCCTTTGGAAGATAGCCCCTCCATGAGCAAAAGCATGAGTTCAAAGTTTTCTAGCAAGCCTGAAATACTAATAGCCAGATTGTAATTTGTGGAATTCGGGTTAAAACCTGGGCGAGTTTTTGCCCAATTGAAAAACATCAGCGCTCCACGGTTTGGTGTGGAGCGTAGAATATCAGTAACCACCTTGTTTGATAGTTTAAGGTTCATATGATTCAGTTTCTCTTCCATGACTCCAACCTCCACACATTTGACCAACTCCATGAGTTGTGTATAGTAATGTTCAGTGCTTCTTCTTTCATGGCCACTGTAAGAATTTCGGTTTTCAGGGAGATGGGTTCTTCCATGAACTCTGTAAAAAATTGGGTTGTTTGTGATATGGGTTTGTTTATTCTGCGGTGAAGAAGAATTTGGGCTTTTTGGAATATGGGTACTTCTTCTCTGATAAGAAGAGGAAGAAACTGGGTTTTGGGGGAGATGGTTTCTTTTGTTCCGAGAAGAACACAATGACCTTGAATCCAGCCACTGAAAGTGAACTGAAATGATCGTTTGAGTAGATGGGTATGAAGGTGAACTGTATACTAGGAAGAGCTTTGATGGTGGGCTGAAGTTGAAAAAATGGTGGTATACTCTGAAGAGAGGGAAAGTTGCAGAGAGCTTTCGCACCAATTGTTGTTTGCACATTGATGATAACAAAAAGTCCAATCCAATCCCATTTCAAGCACCCATCTCTCTCTCAAAGTTCCCCTGTTTATCAAGGATCGGCTTAGGTCCAACCGTGGTTTCTCCCTTTCTTCGGTAGAGAATCCCAAAAGCTCAACCTTCCATTAAAAGGGAAACATAGAGCAACTCATTCCATGTATCAGGAACTCCAGGCAAGCACCAATAACTACAATCTTGAGATTTCTCCACCGCTAAAAATTCTTCAGGGGATTTGAATTGCTTTCAGTAAACTGAGGGGTGTGCATCTTTTCTGTAATCTGTCATTCTACTGACATTGTGATAAGTTACAGGAGTCCTCATCTTGTGAAGAACTGATTCTAAGACAATCTCTCTCCCCCTCTCAGCCGCCAATTTTGAGCCTCGCAAAAAGGTCGTGAACAAAGAAGGCGTTACCCTGGTTTGCAGCTTCAGCTACAGGTTGTGTACAGGGTCGAGGCATTCTTCTGGTGAGATCTCAGAGCATGGCGCGTTCGCCAAATGAGTGATGGGTTGCTCCATCTGCTGAGCCCTTGGCTATGGGCTTCGATTCCGTACCTTTAAATCCATGAAATTAGAGAGAGAGAGAAATGGGAAGCACTGGTTGCCAAGTTCGGGATGACGTCAAGGGGAAGAGAGAGACGAGGGTTTATGTGAATTGAAATAAAATTTAGGGTCTAATTATAAAATTTTAAACTCAAAAAATCCATCAAAAATTTATCGTTATAAAAATATTAAAAATAAGCGGTCCAAATAATATGTTGTAAGATGTTTTTGAGACTTCAAAAAAAAAAAAAAAAATTCATACTCATGCACCTCAACGTGGAGATGATCAATCAAAAGGGTTTTCCAGCTCTAAAGTAGTGTGGAATTTTTAAATGTACCTTAATTCTACATTTTTATAGCATTATGTTTATGGTGTTGATTTGTTGTGTTGTAAGCTCAAATTGCGTGATGATTTTATGCTACTCATTTACTTTGACATTCAATTAGTATAAATATTTTTTGGGTAATTTTAATTAATATTAATGTTAAGTGAATTACTAGAATATGTCGCTTTCTATTGTGACACTATATTGTGTTACTCACACAATTTGTATTATTGTTTTAAAGAAGTATTAATCTTAACTTTGCTTCAAACATTGCAAAGCATCATTTTTGTGGTGCCATTATGTTGTGCTACCTACTCGACTTATAAGATTCATTTTAAAGAAATCAACAAGAATGTAAACTTTAGTTAAAGTAGACATATTGTTTCATTATAGAGTTTAAAGGGACATGTTTATTAGATTGCTTAAATATATAAACTTGAAGTTCTTTATTAAGATCTTGCTAGATTATGTTATAGGTTTGTTTTAATTAATCTTGTAGTAGTGCAATGTGTTATTTTTATGTTGGCACTATGTTATGCTATATGTTTAACTTGTGTCAAATTTATTTCAAAGAAGTGAACATGAATGTAGAATTTATTTAAAATGAATATATTGTTTCATAATATATTTGAAACGGGCATGTGCATTACAAACTAATGGGCTTTAATGATTTAATTGCATAGAAGAAAAAAATATAAGTTTTTCATTGTGGTGTTGCTAGACTATATTGTAGGTTTATATGTACTTAATGTTATATTTTTTAAGTCCACTAGATTTATTACTCAATTTTTAAGAGTTTGATCTAAATAAAATTTATAATTTATTATAACTTTTATAACTTGTAAAAGTAATTGAAATAGTTGCAAGTTATTAGTTATAAGTTATAAATATGTACTTGTATATGCATAGATTACATATATGTATAAATTATAATTTACGACTTATAAATGACACGCGCGCATACAACACACACACACA
>NW_006499969.1:1243860-1264345 GCF_000471905.2 Amborella trichopoda | reverse complement strand
TTTTGAAAATAAATATTTAAAATAATATAGTAATAAATTAATAATAAATTTTTATATAAAGCTAATAGCTTTTGAATAAAATAGTGGGAAACAGCATGAATGTAAAATTTGTAACATGAGTGTATAATTTTTTAAACCAAATATGTTGTTTTATTTTAAATATGTGAAATATTTTATCAAAATGAGAGTATAATTTTTAATACCAAATTATGAATTTTAAGTAAAATTTGAATTTTAAAAGTGTAATAGATGTATCGACATGTCTTAATTTTATTGCGTAAAATTTGTAATTGCATGTTATATTCACACAATTTTAATTATTCTATAAAAGTTAATAATAAATAAATTTGATGACAACAATAGAATGCCAAATTAAAGAAAATATTATACATTTGTATATTATTAAATACAATGAGAGTATTGTCTTTTACAATAAAGGCCCGTTTGGATACGAGGAAATTAGGAATCTTATATATTTGAAATCCAAGGAAATCTATGGATTTTTAATATCAAGGAATTTTATCGTGGATTTATCAAAGCACTTGCTTGGATAAACTATACAAAATTCATGGATTCCTTGCAATCACTTCCACGTCCATTGTTTGGTAACAAAACTTGATACAATTTCTCTCTCTAAAATTTGTATATACTCTCTCTCTAAAACTCAAAATTTGGGATAGTGTATCTATAGAAAATTTGAGATAGTTTATCTTTCTAAAATTTTGAAATAGTTTTTCTCTTTAAAATTTGATGTAGTGTCTCTCTAAAATTGCATATACTTTCTCTCTCTAAAGTTTAAAATTTTAGATATTTTCTCTCTCTAAAACTTAAAATTTGAGATAGTTTCTCTCTAAATTTTTTTGAGATAGTTTCTCTCTAAATTTTTTTGAGATAGTTTCTCTCTCTAAAACTTTCATGTACTTTCTCTATCTAAAATTTGATATAGTTTATCTCTTCAAAATTTAAAATACTTTCTCTCTCTAAAATATAAATTTTGCGATAGTTTCTCTCTCCAAAAATTTTAGAGATAGAAACAAAATTTTTGAGATAGTTTCTATCTCTAAAAAATTTTAGGTAGTTTCTCTTTCTAAAAATTGTTATAATTTTTATTTTTAAAATTTTAATATATTTTCTCTCTCTAAAATTCCAAATTTGAGATTGTTTCTCTAAAACTCAAAATTTCAGATAGTTTCTCTCTCTAAAAAACGAGATATTTCCCTCTATTTTTTTTGGCATTCTCTTTCTAGAATTTATAATAATTTCACTCTAAAATTTTAAGAATATTTTCTCTCTCTACAATTTTGAGAATACTTCCTCCCTCTAAAACTTAAGATTTGATATACTTTCTCTCTTTAAAAATTAAAATATGAGATTGTTTCTCTCTCTAAAAGTTTTGAAATAGTTTCTCTCTCTAAAAATTTGAGATCATTTCTCTCTAAAACTTTGCATGTACTTTCTCTCTCTAAAATATGATAGTTTATATCTAAAACTTAAAATTTGAGATATTATTTCTCTCTAAAATTTTTGAGAATGTTTATCTCTCTAAAAAAAATTGGTACTTTTACTCTCTAAAATTTTATGATACTTTCTCTCTCTAAAAGTTAAATTTTGAAATAGTTTTTCTCTCTAAAATTTTGAGATAGTTAGTCTCTCTAAAAAAATTGGTACTTTTTCTCTCTAAAACTTTAATATACTCTCTCTCTAAAATTTTAAATTTGAGATAGTTTCTCTCTTTAAAATTTTGAGATAGTTCATCTTGTTAACAAATTTTGTTACTTTCTGTCTAAAATTTTAACTTTCTTTCTCCCAGGAAAACTTTAACATACTTTTTATCTCTAAAATTTTAACATACTTTCTCTCTCTAAAAGTTAAAATTTGATATAGTTTCTCTCTCTAAAAATTTTAAGATAGTTTCTCTTCTTAAAAAATTTAGGTACTTTCTCTATCTAAATTTCATGCCTACCAAATGCTCCCTATGTTTTAGGTTGAGGGAGCCAATGAGTGAAATCCATGGGCCTAGGAAATGCTTAAAAACAGGTTTTGGTGTGGAAATGAAATTATGGAAAAATATGTCTTATTTCCATGATTTTGATTTTCTTAATTTTAAATATCCTAGTCATTAAGCAATCCAAACAATGGATTTTGGCAAAATCCAAGATATTAGGAATCCATGTCTTAAAATCCACGTGCCCCCTAAAGTATTGGCTAGTTTAGAATAATGATATACACCACTCCCCAAGACATGGAAGATGGAAGATGTAAAAGTATATTGTCTAAAGTGCACCTATAAGAGTACATTGTATACTTGATCTATCAAGTAAAACATTTATTACTGGCATTTTATATATGTTAGATATGGGGATCTACTTTTAAAATGTATTTTAAAAAGGAAAAATGTAAATTTTGAGTTTGTTAGTAAAAGTTTGTGGGGTGAGAGATCATCCACCCTTGGGCACGCAAGATCAGTTTCTTTATGTTGTTAGAACTTATGTTGTATGCATGAATTTGAATAATGAACCTATGTTATATGCTATGAATTTGAACCATGCAAGTGTGTAATAATTAATTATTGGAATCAAAGAGTGGAAAACAACATGAATGTAAAATTTATAAAATGAGTGCATAATTTTTTAAAATCAACTATGTCGTTTCATTTTAAATTTGTTAAATGTTTTATTAATTAAAAGTATAATTTTTAATACCAAATTATAAATTTTAATTTATTTTAGCTTTTAAGTAAAATTTTGAATTTCAAAAGTATAATAGATATCACAACATGTCTTAAAAATTAGTTATCGTAAGTTATATTCACAATTTTAATTATTATGTAAAAATTAATACTGAATCAATTTGATAACAACAATAGAATGAAAAATTTTAAAAAATACTATATACTTGCACATTACCTATTATTAAAGATAATAGGAGCATTTTCATTTATAATAAAAGTATTTGGTATTGCTTGTACACCACTTTTCCAACAGGTGGAAAATGAAATATGTAAAAGTATAATTTTTTAAATGCACCCATAAGGACACATTGTATACTTGATCCTTCAAGGAAAATATTTACTAATAGTATTCTATGTATGCTAAATATGATGATCTACTTTTAAAAATATATTTTAAAAAGAACAAAGTTAAATTTTGAGTTCTTGGTAAAAGTTCGTGGTGAGAGATCATACATCCTTGGGCACATAAGATCAGCTTCTACGTTATTTTGTTAGGATTAGTTCGATTTATATGCAATAATGAATGGACTTATGTAGTGAAGTTATGGTGTATGCTATTGATTAATGGACACTTGGATACACGTCCCTTCCTCATGCTAATTCTTCCCATCCGAATTTAACTTACTTCTCTTTATTATCCATATGAGCCAAACTCCCAATCTAAGATGAATCTCTTGATTAACACCTAGTCACGAACATGCTCATGTTTTATATATAGAATATGTTGGCCCTTGGTAAAATATTTTACTATGGCAAAATATTTACATATGCATTTGGAATGAACCAAACCTGTGAAACACAATTTACATATATAAGTATTTTTTGGGCAATATTTACACGTGAACTAAACGTACGCCTATATTTTCCAAGGTTTGGAAACACGGAGAACCACCCCAGATCAACCATCCCAAAAATCGTGTCGGGTCGATTGATTGGCGACTTGG
This sequence comes from Amborella trichopoda, assembly GCF_000471905.2. The sequence continues at coordinate 1,260,670 of NW_006499969.1, read as the reverse complement.
ATTGGAGAATCAAGTAGATCAATAAGTTTTCGTCTAAAAAAATTCAAAAAATCACTAAAATCATCTAAAAATAGTATTTTAAAAGTTTCTAAAAAACTTTAGGAGTGATGTATTATGTACTTTATATAAAAATACATGAATACTGAAACATTTTCCTATCTGGACGTATGTTAACCATTCATTCATATCACTAAAAGAATGACCTATAATAATCAAGGATATGAATTCTCTCAACAATTTATTTTGTCGATTCATGTATGCTTCATAATCCTCGATGTCGACCTGACTTTACATATATCCCTTATTGCTTGAGAACTGCTGCTCTCATTGCCCGAAGTCCCCAAGGCTTGTCTAACCCTCATGATAGCCCCTACTCTCTTGCTCAACCCCCACACTCTTGTGCATCCACACCCTCTTGCTGTTGGATCTCGGGTTTAGGTATATCCGGATTTGGATAGGGTTTGCCTCATAATCATAATCTCTCTTATTTTTTCTCATACCCTTTCCCTCTCTCCTTCAACAGGTGCCGCACACCTACATCTCCAAAAAATTATTGAAATGTTGATGGGGAACCTTCTTCTCTCACCCCCACTTATCAACATCTTATTCTTCACACTCCTGATCGATTGCCTCAAGGTTCTCTTGCCCAGCACTCAAGGCTCTTCCTTCACTAACCATTGATCAACTATATATGTGATAAATATCGCATCCAAGTCGATCAGTTTGTAATCCTAAATCTTCATATCCAGATGTCATCAGAGCTTTGAATTGTAATAATAAAAAACAAGAGCTTATGAAGTTTATAGGAAGTTAGCCAATTTTTTTTAGGGGTGTGTATTCATTGGAAGGTACTTCAGTTCTGCTCACATCCAGTAGCTAAACATGTTGGGAGAACACCTTGATTGCTATCATTTTTAAGTGAAGTGTGTTTCCACTATGACACTCCCACCATTCAACCGTAATGAAATGTAAAGTGTGTTGTAATAAAGGGGTGAAATATTTTATAAGAAAAATGGTATAAAAGAACACGTAATTACAAACTAGATTACCTGGATCCATCATACTTCGAGAAGCCATGACAAATCTTTTTGCAAATGAGCCTTCGTATTCTTATACCTAGACATATGCGAAAGACATTATGCTTTAATGCTTTAATTATTCGTCAGGTGTTCAGGTCAATGAAATTTTATATAGGCTACAACAATTGTTAAACGTTACTCAATGTCACTAATTGGGACCTATAGTTCCTCTCCAACCTCTCGATAATATATTTCACCTCCTCAATGACATTATCAGAAATAATAGGCGCCGCATAGAAACAACAATGGTTGAAATAGAAACCTATACAATATAAAGATGGAGAAATCATTTCAATTAACATCGATGAAATATTTTAATGTAAACTTTTTAAGCACATGAATTGACATTTTTCCTGCAAAGTGGAATGGTCCAATTGATTTTTTCACCTTCTATATATGATATCTATCAACAAAACTACATTTCTCCCAATTAGACCTTTGCCCTCTCTATCCCTCCATAGAGGATCCCTATGGTGGATTTATTATCATCATCCATTATTCCTAATAGTATGATTAAATGAGCACTTTTGAAATCGATGTGGGTACACCTGGATCAGAATCTCGTATCGGAGATTATGGCCTCAACATTTCATCCCACAGGGCTTTGTAAATTTGTCATTTGTCCACTATTCACTGATGAATATTCTCTCCAATGCGGTTTGCGAATGTACAATAGAGGTCATTTTCAGGTAATACATCGCGATGTGATTGATAACAAGCCGGATTAACTCCTTGTCAACATACTGTCCAATCAAATAAAGGATCCTAGAGTGGTTATAGATAAATCTTGTGATAAACCATTCAAATGCAAGTGTCTCCTTCATATTCTTAAGCTCGTCAATTCCTTCTATATGAGATCAATACAATAAGCAACATACAGGAACCATACCAAATGTTTCCTCTTTTTGTCGACTTTGACCCTGCTGAAATACAAGCCTTGGAATTATCTGTAACAACCTGTACCACATCTCCCATCTCCTTGACTATTTGGTTCAATAGTTGTGCAATAAACTTCGCTTCCTTCATCATGCTGCTAACATCTCTATTGGACAAGAAGGTCGTACCACGTGGACAATAAATTTAAAAGCTTAGATAGTCTTTCTGACTGACTTTTGTCCCACCAACCGTCACCTATAATTGTAATGGCCATTCTTGGGCAATTCTCCTTAAGATCTACAATCAATTTCTGAGTACCTTTGCATCCAAGATTGCCCCGTTAAGCTCATATATTTTAAGAGTCTTCACCCTGGGCACTGCTTTCTAAATTTTAACTACCATAGAGGTGTAATATGGGCTATTGGCTTCATTGAAGGGAATCGCCGAATCATACTACCATTTTCTCATGTGTCTTGTCATTAAATGCCTTGCCCGTTTTATCATGCCTTTGATTGTCATTTGTTGCGATTTATGCCTCAATGTGAATTGATCAATGCGACCTTTAGCCATTGGCCTCACCAATCAAATACATGCTCCTCTCTTGCTAGATAAGCCATGATTAATGTCTTATACATCTAAGGGGTGTGATGAGGTTGCCCCAGACGACTCATTTGCTATGGTTGGGCAAACACAAGTGCCCCTCTACTGGGCCCTCCATACACGCTTGAGGCATACTCACTATACTTGTTCGAACTGGGCCCTCCATACATGCTTGGGTCAGGCAGTCCATACATGCTTGAATTGAGGGTTTCAAACATGCCCATTCTGTAACCACTATGAGTACACATCTCGCTCTCCCGCAGTTGCACTTCTTCTCCGTGTCGTGGTTGAATTGCTCGTCTGGATCCACCCCACCTAATGGCATATGTACGCTGTCGATCTCCTCATCCATCTTTTCTTTGACTATCTTCTTACCCCTATAACCCTTGAGGAGAACCGCCATTTGTTTCCTGACATTGGTAGGTACATTGTTTCACGGAGTGACCTCCCCCCAACCACTACCAAATGCTGTTTGAACCGGTTTATTCCATTACTTATGACTTTTTGCCAATAATTACAAATTATTTTGTTTTTCTTGTTTTGATCAACTCTGACCCCATGTTGCATGCAAGGTCATCCTTCAATTTGGACATGATGATAGCAATTGAGTATGCAAATGGTCAGAAAATCGTACTAAATTTTCAACATGACTATCAAAAGTATTTTTGTTTTCTTTTTTTTTTCTGGGGAAATATCATGGAAATGACATTTTGATGTTTTGACCCACTAACGTCAATTTCATGTTTTGACCACCCACTAATGCCACTTGAGTCAAATGGCATCCATGCTTTGGGCTTCAAACCCATAATATATATATGTTCACTTAAAAGTTATGTTCTAATTTTGGAACCCTAAATAATGAATTTTGATACTTAAGCCTCAAGTTCACCTAAGCTAAAAGAAGGTAAACACTTCGGCTTGCAACAAACAAAATGATTTTTAAATAGTAAACACTTTATTAGTAAATTAGTTGATGTATGGATCTCATTTACTTTGTCCATTTTATTTTTTTATTTTTATAGTCATGAAAAGTTTATTATATATTTATTCAGTAGTTTTCAATCGGGGAATAATACCTTGCCTAACTCAAATGTACTTGTTTGGGTCACAAAACAACTTGTTGACTTAGTATCTAGTACAAAAACAACTTGTTGGCTTAGTATCGAGTAAAAAAAAAAAAACATGTATAAATTTTAGAATTTGTAGCCTTAAATAATGCACACAATTTAGGAAGAAAGATGCTCAAATTCAATTAAAACTAACAAATTAGGTGAGCCCATTTTTAGAACAAGATGATAAAAATTAGGGAAAATTACAAAAAATCCCCCAAAATGTACTATTTATGCAACTTACCCCCCAGCCAACCTTTTCTCTCACTTTTTTCCCCACAACAACTTTTCCTCGCAAAACACCCCCAAGGTAAAAAGTTGTTATTTTTTGGATGAAAATGCCCTTCCCATACAAAACAATTCAACTGGCGGTCTCAAGTTACATATTTTCGAAGCGTAGAATAACATTGTCGAAGCGCTTTGTAATGATTGCCAGATCGGAATAGGTACTGTCGGAGTACTGTGGCTTCAGAAGGTGTACCGTCGGATCGCCTTCATCTACCGTTGAAGCGTTAAAACCCTTACTAAATCGCCCTAATGCACTGCCGGAGCGTTGTGGCTCTAGCGACCCTACTGTCAGAGCGCATTCATAAATGTCTCCAAAAGGTATACTGCCGGCGCGAGATCATGTAATGCCCGTGCAAATTCGTCTATTACCAGAGCGAACTACCACACTGCTGGAGCGCTGTGGCTCCAGAAGGTGTACTGCTGGAGCGAATGTCTGTATCACCGGAGCGTGTTTTTGTACTACCGGATTGACGTAATCAAATGCCGAAGTGCCTTGGCTCCAGAAGGTCTACTGCCGGAGCGAGTTTTCGTATCGCTGGAGTGCGTTGTCTTCGTTGCCAAAGAGAGAGAGAGAGAGACAGAGAGAGAGAGAGAGAGAGAAGGCATGTGAAAAAGGGTATTTTAGACTTTCTTTTAGTTCTTTTTGAGTTGGGGTTTTTTTTGCGAATATAAATTGTTAATGGGAAAAGGTGAGAGAATAAAGTTGGATGGGGGTAAGTTGAATATATAGTATATATTGGGGGGTTTGTGTAATTTGCCCTAAAAATTAACACATATATAATAAATTGTTCTATTCAAATAGAAGTGAATCAACAAATTTGTGAATCAATATGTTTAAATAAACCTATCCTAAAGGAGGATCACAAATCATATATATTTTCATTTCTATTCCATTTGATTGACTTGTTAGGATGTAGCCATCTTTCATTTTCACAAATGTCCTAGTTATATGCAAACAAAAAAACAACACATTATAATCCTACAGAAAGGAATCAAACCTTGCACTATTCTCATACTGACATAGGCAAAAAATGAAAGGAATTTATGTGATCTAGCCGGAGTATATATTATTATTTTTTCTTCTTTTTTTCACAGCTAAGATCACTCACAAGTAGTCCTTTTACAATAAATCAACTTCAAAAAAATTAAAAGAAATAAATCTTGGATTTTAAAACTTGATGCCACTAGGATGTAGCCATCTTTCATTTTCACAAATGTCCTAGTTATATGCCAACAAAAAAAACAACACATTATAATCCTACATAAGGGAATCAAACCTAGCACTATTCTCATACTGACATAGGCAAAAAATGAAAGGAATTTATGTGATCTAGCCAGAGAATATATTTGTTTTTTTTCTTTTTTATTTATTTTTTCCACAGCTTAGATCACTCACAAGTAGTCATTTTACAATAAATCAACTTTAAAAAAAAATAAAAGAAATAAATCTTGGATTTCAAAACTTTATGCCACTATAAAATTTTCTTTTAATAATAAAAAAAATGCACAAAATATGTTTGGGAATAATAAAAAACATAAGAAGTAAATGTGGTAAGAAACAATAAATAAAGTGAGTGTCAGAGATTATCTCAACCAGGTTTCTTACACTCCACATCGAGTCACCACATTTCGATAGCGCGGGATCAATGGTCAACCTTCAATCTCAATCTTGGAAAAACAGTTAGGCCAAACCCTCCAATGAGAACTCCTTTCAAAACTTGGATCTCAAACTAAAGCTTAACCCCTTGATAACCTAGTTGAGAGAAATAACATCTTTTTACTAAACCTTGACCCTTTACGCCATGAGAGAGAGGAGATGAGAGAGAGTCTTTCTTATGTGGAGGGTGCCTCTACTTTGGTCAAGGGAGGGAGAAAATCTCAAGAGATGGGATGTGCCCCCCTCTTTTTTTTTAAAAAAAGAAAAAACTAGAGAGATACAATTACTCTATTAGGGACGTGCTCCTCTATTTTATATGGGAGAGAGAAGAGAGAGATTTTAGGTGTAAGAGATATATGAGTAGGGTCCATCCTTTTTTATAATGCTTCAAGGGGTTTTAGCGTTTCCCTTGGCTTACATCTTCTTGTAAGATTAAACATGCACAATTGATCTTGGGTGACATGAGGTAAGAGATATGAGCCATCCATTCTATAGATAAGCCATCAAGATCATATGAAAGTGGTTAAAATCTTTATCCCCCATTTCTTAAACCATTTTCCCATCAATTAAAATAAATAAATAAAATATCAATTATAATATTGTGTTTTCCATACTCATACACAAAAGACTCTTCACTTATTTTTTATTATGTTTCAAAACTTCATCAAAATCCAATCTTTCCAAAACACTTAATATCTTGGGCTTCAAGCTAAATCACTTGATCACAATAAGATGGAAAGATCCAAGAGGTGGGGCGTGCCACCCATGATGGCATCTCATGGGCTCCACGAACTTGCCATGGTAGCCCCATGTGCACAAATAGGTCCCATATAATTTTAAAATCAAATAAATATTTTTAGAATTTATTCGAATATTTAAATCAATGTAAAATCAATATCTATGTTTTTTTAAATCTAAATTTTATAAATAAAATACCCAGGATCCAGAAAAATTCAAATGGCAATTCTACAAATAATATAACATTAAAACAAACACAATTAAGTAATTTTGATGAGAAAATGATCCATATAATCTAGAAATAAATAAATAAATACTGAGGCACTTCACCTTCTATTGTGAATTACGATCCCCACTTGGTTTCTCAAACACCCACTGTTGCCCACGACGTACAGTCCATGCAAGGGCTTATTAGTGGGTCACCAAAGCCTAGCCAATAGGCAAAGGGTCGTAATCTTAGTCTATGGATTTCAAGTTCTCCCCTTAAGACGAACCAAGGTTACTTAGACCTGATGCAATCCACAACTCTATGGTGCATAGGGATAATCTCTCGTACATGCACAAGCTTCACCTTGAAAGGCTATTCGTTTTCTCGAAAACGACTATCATATGTACATCTTGTGTGATAGTATGCGGATGAGGCTTTGACCCTTGTCTTTGAAGGCATCCATCATACACAAGGGCCCACACAGTCTCGCGGCTCACTCTCTCGGGCATATTCCCACGTCATCAAGCGATGACCCATTATAGCCCTTGTTGATTTAATTTCTATACTTAGGTAACATGAATTTCTCCAACCAACCTGCCTTGCTCGTCAAGCTCAGTCTGGTATCAGTAAACATTGTTAGCTTAATATGGTCTACACAAGACCACACTCCCACTGAGTTCATATTTCATTATATCAAAAAGTTTAATTACAAACACTTGTAAGGCTTTTAATAGCCACATATATCCAACAAAAAATAGTGACATATTCTTAACAAAATATCACACTATAATTCTACACCAAGGAATCCCAGTTATAGGAAGCAATGAGTGGAACTCATGACTGACATAGGCAAAAAATCCTAGCTCTCATGACATTAAAAACAAAACACAAAGATACACAAAAATTATATTTTATTAAATTGAAAAAATTGACGATAGAATAAAAACATACAAACTTTTTTCCATGAAAATTATAAATCCATGACATACATATATATCTCGAACTTATTTATTGTTATTATCATTATTATTGGTTTATTGAAAAATTTGTAAATATTATTAGTATAATGCTGATATGATTATTAGTAATACTGATGCTGCTGCTACTACTACTTACAACTCTATGGGGTATACAATAATTCAAATGGACTATGGAAAATCATTGTCTATTGGGGCCATCAATGTCCAATAAAAAGGATGGTGAAGAAAGAACACCTAGGAGCCCACGATTGCACTTATGTGTTGTTCCATGGGTTCCACTTGTTGTCTTAGTTACCATAAGTTATTTCATTAGATGGCAACAACTTTGTCCTAGATGTATGGGAAAAATTATATTTAAGAATTAATATCAATGATCTAATAGTAAAATTTTAAACAAAATATTTTTGCGAATAAAATCCATTTTTGTCAAATTCAAGATAATAGTAGTCAATAAATAAATCGGAAAATTACACATATATCCATTATTTTAGGCATTCTTACGATTTAACCTAAAAGTTTATGTTATTACTACTCCACCCATTTTATATTGGTTACTATAACATTTTGTCAATATTTTAAAAATGACCAAATTGCCTTTTTTGAACTTTTAAGATCTGAAATTTATTTTTGCATGGACTAACTATGATTAAAATTTTCGGATTTTTAAAATCTATTTTTTTTTGAATTTTTTTGATTTTCAAAATTCGAAATTACAAAATAAAAAATCTACAATTTGGGAGTCATAATTTTTTTTCTGAAATTAAAAAGCGATAAATGAAACTTACCTAATAAGATGTGCAAAATCACTCCAAAAATATTTTATATTCTTAGCCAATAATTAAAATAAAAAAGTTAGCTCAAACTTTTTCGAAGGTTCAGTCTTTCCAAAAATCCATAATTTACTCTCATAAAAAAGTTGAATAGTCGACGATTGCTCTATTCTAAATTGTCTATACACACATTTGTACCTTTAAGGTCCAGAATAGTTTGCGGACATTGAAGGTCATATATATATATATATATATATATATATAGACACACACATACACACATATTTTGGATCCTAAATGTTTGAAAATAGGGTTTTCTTTTTTTTAATTTATATTTTTGATCCTAATTATCCAAAAATAGGGCAATTTTGGACCTTGAAATTTCAAATTCTTTTATTTATTTAAGATCTTGAAGATTAAAAAATAGGGTAATTTTGTAAAAATAAATAAATAGGGGCTCCTAAGAATGGATATACATGTAATATCCAAACTTGTGAATGTAGTAAGTGCAAATTTTAGGTAAAATTGTAATAATGCTTAAAATAACGGATGTATGTATAATTTTCCTAAAGTTTTTATCTATTAACATAGATTTTTGGGAGGAAACAACAATTGAAATGATGTGTCGGATAAAACACAAAAATTGATGGTGTTCATGTTCTTATGCGGTCCCTTTCTAAAATACATTAGAGATGACATGAAATTCATTTTGGAGATGAATTTTGAATCCAACATTTTATTGGGTAATAATCTAACTACCACAATCAAGAATTTGGGAGAATAAAATAGTAGTTTAAACCTTAATATATGATCTTAAAAGAGTTTCAAGAAGCCAACAAAAAATAATATGAAAACAAAGTTTAGAATCATCTATTTAAAAAAACAATTTATTTTTGTTCGAATTAATGAATGTGAATTAATGAATGTGGTGGTCAAGATTATCAACCGATTAAAATTCAAAGGTATTTTAAAATTCATCAAAATCTTACTCCATTAGAACTAAAATTCAAAGGTATTTTAAAATTCATCAAAATCTTACTCCATTAGAACGATTTTCGTGGGAAATTGCTTCATTCCTCCTCAAATAAGAAGCTTCTTTCCAATGAAATGGCAAAGATATCCCAAATTTTAGCCCCTTTTCCATGAAATGGCAGAGATTTCACACATTTTGTACAACAGTCGTACAACATCAAAATTTTCGGGAAGAAGATATCGAGCAAATTAAACAAAGGGAAATTGCCTTTGGCTACGACCCAGGCTTTTCTTTTTTTTTTGGGTGTGGAGAGGGCCCTAATCCTTGTAGGAATTGGGTCCAAGAAGTGGTGTTGCAAATTGTAAGTACTAACTGATTAAGCCCGCATTTTTTTTTTTTCTAAAATAAAGGGAACTATGAACTACGAACCAAGATTGTATGTGTATAAGATAGCTCTGCAATTAGAACTATCCCACAGAAACCATATAATTTTTTAGGACCCGGTTTCTACGCGGTCAAGCCAAAAATTAATAAATTTATTTTTAAGATGGGTTTGGACTTAATTTTTATGGACCTGTAATCTCTAACATGGAGATTATGAATATAAAAAAATAAGTAAATTTTAAAAATTAAAAATAATAATTTTAATTAGAAAACATTTGAACCCGTAGTTCCATTATTTTAGATGGAACGCGTACTTGCATCCATATTTAAAATGGATGCTTTACACTTTTTGGACCGTATGTGTAGTCATATGGTCCAGCCCGGCTGAAACAATTTTCCAATTGTTCATGGATATTTTAAAATTAAATCAAAAGATATAAATGAAGTGTTAAATTGTTAATATTTCATAGATGATTTGATAAAGGACGAGGTTTGCATAAAGTACCTACTATATACTAAAAGATCCACGTAATTGAACATATTTAATTATTTTAAGGGCTACCGAAATTCTTTGCTCTTTTCTAATGGATTCTAGTGTGGCACCATACAGTTGCAGCCTTATATAAAATTCTCCCTTTTGATCAGATTCTGATGAGAACGAGGTCCTGGTTATTTGTCTTTTCCCCTACCGTATTGACCCTTTGTTTGCAGATTTCATCCAGAAAATGGGCTCTTTTAGTTAAAGAAATCATCGCTTTGTAGGGCTTTTGTGATTGGATTTTGGTGGTTTTTCTTCTGTAACAGCGGTTTACAGCATTTGGTGTGTTTCCTTTTGTGATATCAGACATGGGTTCTGTCCCTATGCAGAACCCAACTGTGACAACTACGTCTAATATCAATCAGAATTGGGAGGATTTTGATTTCCGTTTCAGTTGCTTCCGGGTTTCTAAACCCCGACCACAAGGGTTCCTCATCAAATCGAACATTTGCCAGTTCGCTCCTTACCCCAGTTCTTTGAAGGTGCAAATATTACGGTCTAATTTCTTTTATTGAACGTTTTCCATGACAAGTTCGGTATTGTTTTGTTGAATTTTTGTCATATGATCATTTGGGTGATTTTGGGTTAGTGAAATTATGTAAATTTAGAGATTTGCCGTTGCAATTTTTACTGCTTTTACTAGAAGAAGGGTGAACTAACCAACAATTGCTTAGTATGCTGTGAGCCTGGTCTTTTAGAAGAAATTCATGTTGGGGAAATGTTTTTGTGGATGAAATCCATTTGGTGAATAATTGACCATTTGATGAGATTTAGATTATAGAATTCTCCCAATCTACTATCAAGGTCTTTATTCTCGGGAAAATGCAAGCAATGAGAAACTAGTGAAGTTCCAATTCTTAATGAGCTATTCTGACTTGAGTCGGTCTTCAATTGGTTGGCCACCCTTAAACCAATATGAAGAATAATGGAGGTACCAAGGAATTCATTTCAACTCAAGTTTTTCATTAATGGGAGAGTTCATATCAACATTGGTTCCCATTAGAACTTTGAAGTTAAGTGCACTTGGGCAGGAGTAGTACTAGGAAGGGTTGTGTCACATTTCGACTGCCTTCTCTTGATTAGCAAAAATGAAAAAGAAAAAGGAAGTGGCCATTAACCAAACATATACTGCTGAGTCAGTAGGGATTAGACTGTCATGATGTGGACTCTTTTTTTCCTATCCTCTTCTTTCCAACCTCCTTCCATATGTGTGTTTTTTCTTTCTTTCTTTTTTTGACAAGGTTATGAGTTTGTCATTAATCACAGACAACGAAATACAATCAGATAGGCAAAGAATTGCAAATTACAAATTCAGAAGCATTAACGCCTAATTTTGCCAAAGAGTCAGACATATCATTCGATTCTCTATAAACATGGTGAAAATCAAGTTCCTGACCAGTCACTTCATCCAAGAACTGTAGCCAGGGAGTCCTTAATGCCATGGTGGTTTCCACAACTTCTTACACCAATTAGTGACATTAAGGGAATTATCTTCAACAATACAAAACTGGTCCACGCATCTTTCTTTCAATACTCGTATCCTATGGAGTAAAGCATTAAATTCTGTTTCTTTTCCACAGGATCCAAAGTAGCACCACAAAACATTGCCCTCATAGTCTCTTATCACTTCCCCAAAGCCTGCAGGGCCCGGGTTCCCCATCGAACTCATCAAAATTGAGTTTTACACAACCTTGATGTGGTAATTGCCATCTTCCTATGGGTCTGGCCAAAAAATTGGCTTGCCACATTAGTTCTCTCAAATTTAAAACAATATCAACCTTCAATACTCCGTCACCTTCCTTTGTTATAGAGAACCAAAACCACAGTGTATGCAAAATCTTGTCTTGGATTTGTTGAAAAGGCAGTACCTTTTCTTCAAAGGTCCCTCGATTACGTTTCAGCCAATTCTCCCAAAGTAGAGCTCCTCTAAAGATATTCCAAATAACTTGCCCTTTCTTTGAAATTCCTAAAATACATAGATTTTCTAGAATCAACGTATGGGTTTGTGGTAGAATCGGAGGTATCCTATCAAAGAAAAATCTCACTTTTGAAAGACCTTGTAAAGGGGCAATGGAGGAAAAGATGATCCCCATTTTCCTCATCATTTTTACATAGCAAACAAATGTTCACCATAATTTTTCCCCCTTTTCTCTGATTATCAGCAGTTAAACTTTTGCCTTGACAAAGTATCCAAAGAAAAATCCTGATCTTATTTGGAATAGCCCATTTCCAGATCTTATAAAGTCTCCTGTCATTCCACCTTAAGCGCTCATGGAATAACATATATATGGATTTGCCCAAGAAAATGGCATCACTTTCCTCCTCCCAAACCACATCATCATTTGCCTCCATAGCAAAATATGTCTCTTGCAATGAATTTAACAGCTCAGTCAATTGAGATATGATCGTATCTGGCATTCTGTTATACACACATTGAATATTCCAAGAAACCCCTTGAGCAGTCCTTTGGAAGACTTCATTGACCTTGGCATTCGGATAACCTACCTTCGCAAAAAGTTCAGGCAAAAGGAATTTCAGAGGTCTATCTCCCAACCTCTTGTGGGACCAGAAGCTTACATTGTCGCCAATTTCAACAACCCACCGGCAATAATTAACAATAGCCCCTCTAGAACTCACAATATCCTTCCAAAGCTGAGATTGATTACACCTATTGCCTCCTCCAGAAAGATATTTTGTGTTACGGTCAATCCCATATTTAACTGCCAGAACTCTTTTCCATAACTGGTCCTCATCCACCATAGATCTCCACCACCACTTCGCCAAAAGTGCTCTATTTACCATCTTGATTTTTCTAACCCCCAAACCTCCCGCCATTTTAGATGTATAGACTCTATCCCAACTCACTAAGTGGGGTACTTTTTCCCCCCCGATACCGAACCCCATAAGAAGTTACGCATCAAAATTTTCAATACTTTCACAACATTTGAAGGCATCAGCAGTAGAGTTATTTGGTAAATAGGCATATTGGCCAATGAGGAGTTAAAAAGAGTAGTTTGTACCCCTGATGAAAGGAATTTGGTCTTCCACAAATCCAATTTGACTTGATACCTTCTACTCATGGAATGGTGGATCAGGATTCATGTAGCGGACCCCAATTAATTGGGAAAAGGCTATTATAATAATGATGATGACCTTCTAATCGTGGAATCCCAAGCATTCCTAGCTAGCCTTGAATCCGAGATAGGAATGCCCAAGTACGTAACAAGAAACCCTTCCACCCTACACCCCACCATGGCTGCAAAAGAATTGACCAAAGCTTCATGACACCCAACTCCTACAAGTGAGTTCTTATGAAAATTAACTTTCAAACCCAAGGCAGGTTTGCAACTTCGCAAAAAAGTTGCAACATTACTTAACTCAACCACATATGAGCCACAAAAAATCAGTGTATCATCTGCATATTGAAGATGTGTAATAACTAGACCATTTGATGAAACTTTAAAACCTTCAAATCTCCCTGCCTCTGCAATGTTTTTGAACATAAGGCTGAAACCTTCAGCCACTAGAGTAAGAAGAAAAGGAGACAGTGGATCCCCTTGTCTCAAGCCGCTGGCTAGAAAACACCTTTGGGACAGCCATTTATGAGCACTTGAGCCGTTGATAAACACCCCATAATCCGTCTAATCCATTTCTGTCCAAAACCCATTCTATTCATGATTTCACTTAAAATACCCCATTCCACTCTATCGTAGACTTTTTCTATATATAATTTTAACATTAGACCCCGCTCCCCAGATAACATTCTAGAATGTACACATTCTTGAGCAACTAGAATACTATTTGTAATGAGCCTATTCCGAATGAAAGCTGATTGAGGCCGGAATATGAGCGAGGGCAAACACTTCTTTAATCGCTCAACTAACACTTTTGCAATGATCTTATACAAACTAGTCACTAATCGGTCTTAGATTATTCAAGCCTTCATTGGCATCTTTCTTCGGTATTAATGCTATGAAAGTAGAATTAACACTCTTGCTCACAAAGCCATTCCCATAAATTTCTTCATCATATTCATATCCCACAAATCATTCTTAATAAAACCCCAAATTTTTTTAAAAAATATGAGAGGGAAACTATCAAGTCGAGGTGCCTTATCTCTCGATAGGGAAAAACTGCTGATTTTAGTTCCTCCATTAAAATGGGACTTTTTAGATCTGTAGCATCAAACTCATTTAGTGTTTTAAAGGGATGTGGTTTTTTTCCTCTAGGCAATTTCTCCTAGTACTCTGAGGCCTTCGCCGTTTTTGAATATAATAAAATGTTGAACTGATTCCTTAAACATTCTATCAATTGATATGGTCCTCTCACATTCAGGGATGTTGATTAAAGATGGAAACATGATATGCATTCGAGATACTAAGAAGCTCTTTTTGGGTACTTATTTTCTTCCTTCCGCTATACATGCAATTTTTAGTCCCATTGTTTGCTTCAGCAGATCAGTTCTGGTTTAAGCCATCGAACTATCTGCCTTTATTTATCCTTTCTATTAACAGCTATTAGGTCCCAGCCATGTGCCATCTACACCAGGCCTCTGGGAAATGAGCATTTTGGCTCCAGCTCATGCCAATGCTTCAACTCATAGATTAGCTATTGGTCTGTGTTTGATGCTAAAACTGTTTATGATTTTAATAATCCCTTTTATTCAATCTCATGTGTTTGAATAATTGCTGTGAGTAAATGATGATTCACGAGGAAATAACATGACAACATAATTGCTTTGTATGTGCCTCTTTGTTTTTTCACATTTATCTTTTGGTTCACTGTCATGTCTTGGATGGGACACCTCAAATGTGGTTTTAGTCTTTTTTTTCTATGGTAACTCATAGTGTGGATCCCGAGGTATAAAGGATCCTGATTGCTGTTCTAACTTCTGGTTCCACATTAGTGAATGCATCTTCTCCTATACCTGTTTGTGGGGCTGGTGTCCCTTTGAGTAGTAGTCTCTCACTTCTGAGATTTTCATATGGTTTCCTCCAATTACTATGCAGGTATTTCAACTTATGATTTGGAAAGACAATTAACAAATACATCCAGAATAATAATTAATCTGTGTGTTGTTTAACTTATTTGTATGTATGTTGGAGATGCCCCTTATGATTTGTGAAGCAATGAAGCACGAACTGCATTGGCATATTTCTCTCTTAAAAACACACATTAAAGACTGTCAAACCAGTGGGGATTGATTTTTCTGCTGGGTCTTCTTTTACTCAGCGAAAAAGAAGGATGAAAGTCCTTATTCTATCACAGGTTGGAGAGATACCTCTTCTTGAATTGTTTTCTTGAAATTATCTTAGTGAAACTTATTCGCGATTGGTCCAATTGTATGGCTCCAGAGTTTGCAGATGAAGACTCTGAAATCTTCTTATTATTTGGCCCGATACTTTATTAATGCAGGTATCAAGAAGCCGAATATGCGCTATTCCTGATATCGATGATTTTTACTGGGAGAAAGCTCCAACCCCATTACTGGACATGGTTGAAACACCAATACATCTAAAAAACTTATCACTGAAGGTCTTACTTCATATAGTTCTTCAATCTTGAGAAAATAGCGTGAATCTTTAGGGGGTTGAATGACATTTTGAGATTGGTGGTTGTCAGGATTTGAAACGGTTAGCCGATGAAATTCGTGCGGAGATCACCTTTGTTCTTTCCAAAACATGTAGACATTTTAAGCCCAGCCTTGGTGTTGTAGAGTTGACCATTGCGATACATTACGTGTTCCATGCACCAATGGACAAGATACTTTGGGATGTTGGAGAACAGGTTTATGCAAAATGCTATTTTTATCATTCTACTTAGCAGAACAAAGAAAGTTCTTTCGCCATTATTTCTTCTCTCTATTTTGTCTTATTTTGCTGTCAAATAAAATTTCAGTTGTTTCTATTGGGCAGACTTATGCACATAAGATCCTTACAGGACGACGCCCACGTTTGCATACCCTGAGACAGAAGAATGGGCTTTCAGGTTTCACCTCCCGTTTTGAAAGTGAATATGACCCTTTTGGTGCAGCACATGGGTGTAATAGTGTGTCTGCTGGACTTGGTAATATTTCTTTACCTTTGTGTATGAAGCGGCGCTATTGTGACTAGACTTTAAAAATATCTCATATTAATTGCCTTGAAGGACAGTATTTTGCAAGAGATGAAGAAGCTTTTATTTAGTGCCAGTCTTCAAAATTCATTTGCGAAAATATATCACTAAATGGCATTAAACCCCTGTTGCTTTCCTGTACTCCGTGGCACTATGGTATATTTCCACGTACATTTAAACCAAGAAGGACATGTTAATTTCTTTATCCCTGCATCTAGTCCATCTTTCTGCTGGAATGAGGTTCCTAATGGATAAATTAAATATTGGAGTCCGTGTTCAAGGACTCGACCAATTTGAGTCGGACTTGGCTGAATTGACTTGGCATAGGACAAGGCGAGTACCCATGTACCCCTAGAAGTACATGGATAAGGTGAACAGTACCTGGGGGTACTGTGCATCTCCTCTCTCTCTCTCTCTCTAGATGGGGACATCGCCCCTCTCTCATCTTTCTTTATATACCTCAACCTTATGTACTTGGTACTCTCTTTCTATACCT
>NW_006499969.1:1207014-1243298 GCF_000471905.2 Amborella trichopoda | reverse complement strand
CCGCCCCTTTTTTTCATTTCTTTCTCCCCATCTCTCTAAAAAGGGGAAGATATCTGTTTCATTTTCATCTCTCTTAGAGGGGGCAGAAATCTCCCGCTTTTTCATCTCTCCCACTAAAAGGGGGTAGATCCACCCATGTTTCCATCTCTCTCTCCTCTAGGAGAGAGCGGTGCCTGAATATGAAGAGAGAGAGCAACATGGCCAAGGAGAGAGAGAAGTGCCTGAGAGAGAGAGAGAGAGAGAGAGAGAGAGAGAAATGCCTGAGAGAGATAAGAGAGACTAGCAAAGGGAGAGAGAAAGAGAGACGTGGCCAAATCCCTCTTTGTCCCTTCAGCCACATGTCCAAAGCCCCCCCCTCCCTCCCCTTTCTTTTATTATTGTTATTATTATTATTATTATTATTTTGCTTTTCCATAAGGGACACCACTCGGCCGAGTGCACTTGACTCGGCCAACTAACTCAGCTCGGGCAAGGGCTGAGCTCGATGTCCGAGTTGAGTCCCTGAATGTTGATCGGAATTTTATCGAGAGATATTTTGTTTCTTGCATGTAAAAAGGTTCTTTTCTATTATTTTCCAGAACTCTAAAAGGAAATCTTCTTGCAAGTGGGTACTCAATAGATAAACTTGACTACATATTGAGTCTAGAGTATTTTCTTCATATAGACATAAATTGAAAGAAAACATTTTGTGTTTGGTCATTCTCTTCTTGAAGAAGCCACATCGTCAATTTTCTAATGTCATAGATATTAAAAGCTATTGAAAATTCAAATTTGCTCAACCTTTTGTCATTTTCTTTTTGTGCCATTTTCAGGCATGGCTGCTGCACGGGATCTCAAAGGAAAGAAAGATCGTATCGTAACAGTTATAAGCAATTGGACAACCATGGCTGGTCAGATTTACGAGGCTATGAGTAATGCTGGATATCTGGATCCAAACATGGTAGTTATTTTGAATGATAGCAGGCATTCACTACAAATGAAGCCAGAGGAAGGATCTAAAATGGCCATCAATGCTCTGTCTAGCACATTAAGCAAGATCCAGTCCAGCAGATCCTTCCGGAAATTTAGAGAAGCTGCAAAGGTATGGAACTGAAAATATTTTCCTTTTTGCATATATATATATATGTATATCTATTAGAGTACGTATATGAGTATGTATATGTATGTATGTACACACACATATGCACACGCACAACACACACACACACACACACACACACAAGACACATATATCACACACACCACAAACACACAGGCACCGACACACACACAGTCGGTATCTGTGTGTTTGTGGTGTGTGTTATATATGTGTCTGTTTCTAATTTATGGCTTTGCTTTCTACTTGGGAGGTTTACATAGCATGTCAAATTATCCAAAGCAAGGATCTGATGTCTGTCTGAGAAGACTTATTGAAAAGTTGGGGTAAGGACTCTGCTGGAGTTATTCTTCTTTTTTCTGGATAATTTACATAAAAGTCCTTTGTTTTTTTTGAATTAAAAAATAATCTTCATTGTCTCATATTTTATGCCAGGATCCCTTTTTGTCAGATTTTTATTTTTCCCCAAATTACCACCTGCCCGGTACTTGATGTATCGGATTGCAACCACTGGTGGAAAAACCGGGCGATCTAACACGTAACCGCCCGGTTAGATCGGAATCGGCCAGTGGCCAGTTCCAGTTTTGGGCGGTTTTGGTGATCGGCCGGTATTAAAAAGAACAAAATTTCAAAAGAATGTACATAAATTCCCAAAAATAATGAATTTGGTTTGAAATACATTTTTTAATATTCTTTACATTATGGTAAAGATTAAAAATTGTTTTGGTCGTTAATACTCACTTTTATATTTTACCATATTTTTCAAAAATATTTAACAATACCCCTAGGCACAGATCGATTATTTAAAACCCATTTTTTTCATTAATTTTCAACTTCATTTGAATGTGTTTTGTTTTAATCGTTCTTTATAGGAAAAATTATATAGAGTCGAGGCCCTAAACAATCAAATTAGAGCCCACCTCAAAAATTTTACTAGAAAGAGGTTGTTTTCATACCCAAATATCCTCAAATTGATCATCTCGACATCAAGATGCATGGACATGAAAAAAAAATGGATTTCAAGTTTTGGAAATAGTGCATCTTGTAACGCATTTTTGAACCGTCAATTTTCAAGATTTTCAAGTTTTCATAGATCTACTCGGTCTACATTATTTCTAAAGGTTTATATTTTATAATTAAATATGAAAATATATTGTAAGGCTATCACAAAGATTTTCAGTATTGAAACTACATTTCTCAACACTATTTGAAGGTGCGTTTTATTTTGATTGTTTAGAGCCTTCGGCTCTATACAAACCGCATCCTTCTTTATATGCTTTCCATATTTTAGTAGATTTTTTTTGTATATTTTTTATTTTTTTCAACACTTTTTTCACCACCCGGGACTTCCCCGGTTAGAATAGTTTAATCGGCCAGTTTACCGGTTAGGCTGGTTAAACCGCTTTCGGGCTCATGTCCGGTTAACCGTTCCGGTTTGATTTTGCAAACACTGACTGCATCTACATCTTTCTCGTTTGAGAAGTTGGCCCAATATTTGAAGTACTAAATTGACTTCTCTATAATGAGGAAGCCTGTTAGGTACTTCAAGTGCCTGATCAGGCTCTTGCAAGTTTTTCACCAAGAGTCGGTCTTGCACTATTTGATACTCTTGTTTGTTGCACTTCAAGTGCCGGACCGAACAAACAAAAACAAAAAAAAGAAAAAGAAAAAGAAAAGAAAGAAGAAAAAGGAAAAAGGAAAAAGGAAAAAGGAAAAAGAAAAAAGAAAAAAGAAAAAAGAGATCAAGAGAGAGAAAGGTGAAGGGTGGGGGTTGGGGTTGGGGCATATAAACATATCTTTTTCTTTTGATTTCTCCCCTCCCCCCCCCGTTTCCCCCTTTCTGTTTGGAGTTGGTGTGACACTTGAAGTGTCTAACCAACAAGGCGGTCTAGCACTCCAAGTGCCAAAGGTTGATCTGACACTTGAAGTACCATACTAGTTTCACCATTATAAAGAAGTTGGTCTAGTACTTCAAGTGCCAGACTGAACTTCTCAAGAAAATTTCGTATGCGGTCTAGTATTTGCGTTCCGATACTTCAGGTACCGGATGAGGGGTAGTTGGGGCAAAAATAAAAGAATTGACAAAAAAAGGGACCCTGGTTGAAAATATGATGAGATACAGATATTTTTGTTAAAAAAAAGAGATTTTTTATTGTAATTACCTTTTCTCCCTACATTTACAAATGCATGGGGTTAATCTCAGTTGACATCTCTATCTTCACAGGCAGTGTCACCTCAGATTTTGTATTTTTATAAAGGTTTCTAGTTAGGGTAGAATTGGATAATACAAAGTCTAATTGATGTGAAACTAGTGTTGGGGTTATGGGGTAGGGTTTGACTGGGTTAAAGGAAGGTTTATGATAGGTTTTTGGGTTTCTGAAGGGGGTTAAGATCCCCGAGCTTGGCAGGTCCAGCAGGAATTTCAAGAATGAGTTTGAAGGCTATAATGTGTGTGTGTGTGTGTGGGGTATTGATCTATCTCTTTCTACTTTATGGATGTTATCCTTGTCTCTGTATAAATTAGGCAGCATTCCTTTCTACTTAGGAGCCTTAAATGGCATATCAAAGTTTCCAAGGCAAGGTTTGAATGTAAGTCTTAGAGGACTTATTGAAAAGCTTTGGGTAAGACTTTGTTGGAGTTATTCCTCTTCTTTTTTTGGGGTAATTTATATTAAAGTTCTTTTTTTTTTGAATGTATGAAAATAATTATCATTTCTTCATATTTTAGGCTGGAATCCCTTTTTTGTCAGCTTTTTTCCCCCCAAAATGCCCCTAGTCCGGCACTTAAGTCTTTCTTTTTTGAGAAGTCGGTCTGACGCTTGCTTGAAATACCCGACCAACTTCTCTATAATAATGAAGCTGGTCAGGTGCTTCGAGTGTTGGACCGACTCTGGCAATTTTTCTCCTAAAGTTGGTCTGATGTTGTTTGGAACCCTTGTTGGTTGCACCCCAAGTGCTGGACAAACTCCAAAGCCTTTTTTTTGTTTTTGGTTTTTTCTTTAAAAAAAAAAAAATGAAATTCATGAGAGAGTGAGGTGAAGGGTGAGTGGGGATATAAACCCTCTCTTTTGTTTTAATTGTTTTGATTTCTTTTTTTCTTATTTGTTTGGAGTTGGTCTGATACTTGAAGTGCTTGACGGACTCGGTCATCTAGCACTCCAATTGCTAGGCCAACTTCTAGCAAAAACTTGCCAGAGGTCGGTCTAATACTTGAAGTACCAGACTGGTTTCACCATTATACAGCAGTTGGTATGGTCTTTCAAGTGCCGGACTAACTACTATTGGATCAACTTCTTAAGAGAATTTCAGATGTGGTTCGGTACTTCCAAGTACTAGACCAGGGGTAGTTGGGGCAAATTAAAAGAATTGACAAAAAAAGGGATCTTGGTGTGAAGTATGATAAAATAGGGATTATTTATTTTTTGTTCTATAATTTTTTTGTCCCAAAAATGAGGACTTTTATGTTAGTTACCCTTTATTAACCACATTTTGCACACACTAGGGGTTAATTTTGTTGACATCTCTATCATCACAGGCAGCATCACCTTGAATTCTTTTTTTGTGAAGGTTCCTAATTTGGGTTGAATTGGATAATACATAGTCTAATCAAAGTAAAACTAGTGTTAGGGTTATGGGGGAAGGGTTTGGTTGGGTAAAGAGAAGGTTTACGATAGGTTTCTGGGTTTACTAAGGGTTAAAGATCAGTGGAACTTCACAGATCCAGCAGGAAAAACTAGGGTTTAAGCATAACTTTGAAGGCTATTTTGGGGTAGGTATGTTTTCAGCGTAGACATGGAGCTAGTTTCCCTAAGTTTGGAGAGGTTTGGCTTGGGTTTATGGAATGAATGTGTGACGAATTTGGTTGTGTGGAAATTTGGATGAGGATTAGTCACAGAAGAGGTGAAAGAAAAGGGGCCTGGGATTCTTTGGAATATCTCCACCGAAAGAAGAGATGGGCTTTAATCTTTGGGGAACTTTCCCAAACCTAGGCTAGAGTTGTACAGTCACTCTTTCTTCAAAAAATTGAGGAATCTTCCCTTTAAAGGCGGCCTTCCATCACATTTGGAATGTCAAATTTTATTACTGAACTTGAATGTATTGGGTCACACAGGCCTATATTGGTATTTATATAGAATTTCAAGTTCATTTGCCTTTTACTTGGATGGAAAACTCCTTTTTTTTAAAAGGAAAAACTCAACTTGATTATTAATTGGCTATGGCCCTACATGGGTATTTATTGAGAGTTCTAGTTCTTTTTGCTCCATACTTGGAATCCTGAAAGCACACAAAACAAATTCTTAGACAATCTAGGAAACTTTCCAACTCAATGGTTTCTAATCCTTCTAGGATTGAAACCCCACCTTGATTAGAAACCCCACCTTTTATAAATGTAATAATTTATGGAAACTAATCCCCATTACAATAAAGACTCAATAATGGAAAAAAGAAACCTAGCCCGAAGGAATTCATCACTGATTTTGTTGGCAGGCTTTCTACCATGACTTGGAGCTCAATTCGACTGAATTATGAAAAACTCAAAAGAAATATGGCTACTAGATGATGAAGAGATCTTGGATTTAAGCTTTGAAGAGAATCTTAAGTGTTGGCTAAAAATTATTCTTTTGTTAATGACCTGTACATCTATTATAGCGCCTCCCAAATCCTAGTCTACCCATACTTGAACTCTAAAACAATCAATAACGCTTCCTAATCAAATTAGAAGATAAATTCCATGGTTCTAATTGATATAGGAAAGAATTTTTAGTTCCTAGAGACTAATAATTCTAAACCCATTACAACTAAGAAATAGTTAGAGACTGGAAATTCTTAAATTTTGATGCAGGACCAATGGAGTCCGGCTCCTACACAAATGTGACATCATCATCATCATCATCATCATTTTAGCCTTTTCCCAGTTAATTGGGGTTGGCTACATGAATCCTAGCTCTCCATTCTACTCTACTAAAGGCCATATCCTCATTGAGGCCATAAATCCCCATATCTTTCCGAACTCCTTCCAACCATGTACTTTTGGGCCTACCCCTTGCCCTAAAGGGATTGATGAATTCTAAGGAGTTTTAGGTTTCTCTAATGACTAGTATAGCAAGGTTTTGGGCTCTATGAAGGTTTCCTAGTTTGGGTAGAATTGGATAAGACAAGGTTTTTAACGATTTAGAACTAGGGTTAGGGTTATGGGGAATTGGTAGTTTAAGGGCAATTTTAGGGTAGGTTTTAAGGTTTCTAAAGAGTTAATTCTTGTTGTAATTTTGCAGTTCCAGTGAGAGGAGGATGAATATGGATTCTAAGCTTGAATTGGAGCAAATCTAGGGTTTAAACTCAAGTTTGAAGGAATGTAGTGTAGGTATGTGGTTGGAGTTGCTTTTAAGCTAGTTTACTTAGGTTTTAGAGATGTTTGGTTAGGGTTTATGAAGGGAATGGACGATGAATTTGGTTGTAGGGAATCTTGGATGGGGATGTGCCTCACAAGAGGGGAAATATCCAATCTCCAATCTCTATACTTAAACTCTTGAAAGTGTAGAAAACAAACACCTAAGCATTTTAAGAAACTATCCAAGTCAATGGTTTCTAATCCAACTAGGATTGGAACCTTACTTTTTAGAAGCAGAATAGTAACTTATGGAAACTAAGGGCTTGATAATGAAAAGAAATAAACCTAATGCACTTAGGAAAATAAGTTTTGTCACTATTTTAAAAAGGCTTTCAACCATGATTTGAAACCCGAAACATTTGAGTTATGATTAACCCATAAAATATATGGGTTTTAGATCTTAAACAGATCTTTCATTCAAGCTTTGAATCAGCCAAAATGAATTTTTGTAAGAAGTTACCCTTTTGGGAAGCATTCTGCATCATCACTGCTTTTTAAGCATTTGGGATGATTATTTTGATTGTGATGATAATAAACATTATGATGATAATTTTAATGCAGTTCAAGATTATTGTAATCTAGATTTGATAGGAGGCATATGGCAGTTGATTGTCATTTTATTGGATTGGACTTCTTGATGGACTTATCAGTTGCACCCATGTGATATGTTCTGATCTAGTTGTAGATATGTTATAGTGCTTGACATGATCAACAGAAGTACTATCATCTACTCATATTGATGCTCAAATTTGGGAGAAGTATGTGCATGTTAAGATATATACATATCTATATAAATGTCCTATGCCTTCGACATCCATGTATACATATAAAAAGTATTGGTTGATGTCACTGCTCAAGAATATATATGTATTTGTTATTTTCATGACAGCCCCTTTTACATTTTCCATTTTTTAGTTGATTTGATGGGCAAGTTGATGAACTATTAGATATCTAAAAATACTCTGTGTAGATAGAGTATTATTTCAAAGGATTAGACATCTACAGGCATCTTATTCCCTAAGGGTGTTGATTGGTCTACAATCAAATATTAAGGGTGTCACCAGAATTCCAAAGGGCTTATTTTTGTCCCTTTAAAATACAAATTGTTGGAATTATGGCATTTCAAGGCCTTGCATTTTGTCAGCATGGTTTTCGGTCACAATGGGAGTAACCAAGAATGTTGCGGCTATGGGAATCTTTGCAGATTGTGGTCCAGATAGGACTGAATAACCCTGATTACATGAGGCCAGGTTCTTGGACTGTGTTATGAACCGAGAGGTTTGAGGGTTTCCTCTAAACAGGGTCAGTGTGTGTGAGTGCCTCATGTGGTGTGAGCCAAGGCTTGGGGATCGGTGAATCTTGATATGTTTGAGATGTTTTTTGTGGGTGAAAAGTCCTGTGTGAGTAAACTGGGCTTTGAGAGGGCATGAACCCAAATCCCTGACGTATGTAGTTTCCTCACAGCGTGTGCACTAGACGAGGTATTTTCAGAAGCCGTTCTGATGAGGTAAGATCCATCTATCAGAGCTTGCACATGTGGTGAGAGAGGACCCCCGCATTCGCAAGAGTGTATGTCCTCGGGGGGCACCTAAAATCCATTGAACGCCCAGAGATCCAACCACCTACTGGTTAGCTTTGACTGGTTCAATCGTGTATTCTGACCTAAGTCTGTGGCACATAGGGCCTATCAGGTTGATATGAGAAAGTGGTCTGTGTTTCTGGATCTAACCCAGTGGAGTACCATGAAGCCCGCCCTCTTGAAGGATCCTAATTTTCTAACTGGATTTATTTGAAGTACGAGACTGTGTTGATTTATGAAACAATGATTAAAAATAATTTATCATGATTTTAAAGAATTTTTGGAAATTTTATTTCAAGGAAAAATAACTTATTTAAATTGTTGGTAAGTAATTCCAAACTAGGACATTCACACGTGTGGCGTGTGGCACATAATTGAAGGAAGCCAAAATAGAATAGGATTTCCAATCCCACAGGATACAATTGATTGGCTGATGTTTCAAAATTCAACAATGTGTGCCACACGTGGAGCCCATGAGATTGCCACGTCGTTGCCCTATAGGCATGATGTGGGCAGACCTAAGGTTTGGGCGTATGTGATTGTTTGGTTTGTATACATAATCATGATATGTGTAGTTTGTGTCACATGTGTAGACCACATGTGTGAAGGCCTGTGTTCATACGTGTGTGTGGGATTTTGAATTTTCAAAAGTATTTCAATTTAAAAATTATGTGATTTGTGGGTCAATTGGATTTTTATGGGTGTTAATATGTGATTGATGGAGGAAAGATAAGGGGAGACACCTTATGACATGTGATGTGAGCATGTCCTCTTTGAAAATGACACATGTAACTTGAAGTGTGGTGCAAGTTTTAAGTGGGACGGATGGAGGAGAGAGAAAGTGGGGTGCCCCACACATCTCATCTTGCACTTTGCTTTGAAACCAATGGTTGAGATTAAGTGTTTCAAATGGATGGTCATGATTTCTTTAAAATCAAATTAGGGTATGACAGGAACTTATGAAATTATGGGAAATTTGGAGGTATTTTTGGGCATGGTGATAAAGGTGTTTTTGATCATCACCAATCATATGATAGCTACCAATGGTGATTGATTAGGTTAGGACTTTAGCCTTTCTCAAGCCTTGGATTGCTCAATGGATGGCGTAGATCAAATCTAAGATAAAGCCCACACTTTGAACCTTTTATAAAAGGGAGTCCTACTCTACCTCATTAATACTTAATCTTGTCCCACTTCCTTCCTCATTTTTTTGAAAATCCCATAGAGAGCCATGCCCCACTATCATTTCCCTTGCTTTTGCCTCTTGAGTTGATGAGCTTCCTTCAAGAAAGAGAGAGTAGTCTTCATCCCACAATGGAGTTCCAACTTGATGATTGGCCATGCACCTACCCAATGCACTTACCTTCCATCTGGGTGTGGATGTGTTACTGCTGCAATATCTCATTACAGTAAGCTAAGTGACCTCATTTTATGGGTGGAGTGCAATCAAAGAGTTTTCCAATCAAGATTAATCAGGAGGAAACAATTGCTTCGACATATCATTTCTCATCTTCGGGAGATAGCTGATGTTAAATTGTGGGCATTTTGTGTCTCAGAAAAACTGATTATCGACAATCTCTTGTTCAATTGGAATCAAGAGAGGGATCAGTTGGCTATCCCGGTGGCGTTGTCATTTTCTAGCCCTAATCATTTCAAGCTAAACATTGCCCAGGTCAAGCAGGTGGGGGGGGGGTGGGGGGGAGTGTTATTAGAGACTGTGACAATGTTTTATTGCAATGTTTTCAAAATCTTTTGGAATTGCTTCCAATAACTATGCAGAATTATGTGCTCTTGAAGAGGGTTTGGTTCTAACCGTTCTACTAAATTGTTTCCCTCTTTAGATTAGAAGTGACTCAATTTTGCTCGTTGCAGTTATTCATGAACGTTGTTGACCTCCTTGGATGTTATATACGATTGCAGCATATTGTAGACAACGACTTTCTAATCATGGATGGTCCTGCTTCCACATTTTTCGTGTGGCCAATATGGTGGCTGATATTCTTGCAAAGAGGTCCACATCTCTTTTACAAGCCATTGTTTGGTCTTCCTGTCCTCCGGACTTTATTTCCCTTGCATTACTTCGTGATTTGTCACAGGTGCCCTGTTCCAAGGTTATAAAGAAATGAGCTGTAACTGTCTTTATTTTAAAATATTAATAAAAAACGGGTAGGGGGCCTTCTCGCCCACTGACTTATCCCAAAAAAAAAGTGACCTCATTTACTCCCTTTTGAACTTTGTTGATCATGTACAGTATGAATCCATGGTGTAGTTTTGATCTTAATCTTTCCAAACTGTTATGTGTTTATGCTGCTGTAAATCTGGCCCTTATCATCCATAACAGCGAGTTCCAGCTATGTTTTTAAACTTTACTTGGTGGCCTCTTGATCCCATCTTGTGTTATGATGTCCCTAGCATTTGTGGTTGCTATAGCATGTGTTTTGGTGTAGTTTGGAATGTGTTTCTATGATATGTTGAGAGGCTATCCCTTGCCGTAAAATCGATTGTCTCAGGCCATAACAGTAAGTTGCACTCTCCCATACCCCTTTGTTGGTAGAAGGCCTTGTGTTAGAACCACACCATATATGTCCAGTTTTAGCCAGTTTTCTCCCACCTAATTCTCTCATCGTTTTGTTTCCCATGTGAGGTTCATTTTGGCCCATATTTGATGTGTGAGGTAGTGTGACATGTTACTTGTTCTTCCCATGATTAGATGTGTGCCATCCCTCTTGCATTATCGATAGGAGCGGTAACAAGGGTTGTATTGAAACCGTGCTGGTAGTCGCCCGGTGGTTGAGAATTAAATCGGCTTCCCAAAGTCATGTCAAACTTGTGCACACTGGATTATATTTACCATTTATTTTTCTCAGTATATTGTGAAATGAAAAAGTGTTGTTATAGAGCAAGAGTTGTAAAGTTGTAATTGAAAGGTATTTTGAGTAAGATAAGTGTCATTATAATTTTTCTTACTTTGTAGTAATTATTGGGATTTCTCCAAGGTTTTGTAAGCTCTTTGGGAAGTGAATTAAAGTTTTTTTATTTTGTACACCTTGAGTGGAGTACTTGGTAGTGCTTCACAAAGTATGTAGGAAAAACTTTATATAAGGGTGAGGGCCTTAACAATCATATTAAGGCACGCCGCAAAAATTTCACTAGAAGATGTTGTTTAGATGTTGAAAAACTTTCAATTTGATCATCTCGACCTCCAGGCGTATGGACATGAGAAAACATAGATTTCAAGTTTTGAAAATAATGCATCCTGTAATGTATTATCTAAAACTTCAATTTTCAGGATTTTCAGGTGTTCATAAATCTGCTCTATCTACACTATTTTTTAATGTTTAAATTTTATAATTCAAAATAAAAATAAATTTTAAGGCCGTCATAGAAATTTTGATACTAAACAACATATTTTGACACTATATAAAGACACGCCTTACTTTGATTGTTTAGAGCCTCAGCCTTATACAAACCACACCAAATTATGTATAGGGCTGTTATACCATTGTTTAATTTTTCACAATAACTTTCCTATTAGTTTTTGTTTCCATGAACTTCAGCTTTCTATTTTCATTTATTTATGGATTCTGGTGTTATCAAGGGTGTTACAAAGAGGATAGGTAGAGGAATGCATGAAATAGCAGCTAAAGTTGACGAATATGCACGTGGTATGATGGGTCCCCTGGGTTCAACTCTCTTCGAAGAGCTTGGGTTGTACTATATTGGGCCAGTGGCTGGGCACAACATTGATGATCTGATCTGTGTGCTCCAAGAAGTAGCATCCCTGGAGTCAACTGGCCCTGTACTGGTTCATGTCATCACAGAGGAAGAATGTGAATCGAAGGACAGCAAGAAAAACGAGATAGTGTCCAAGCAACCAGGTATTAGAAATCTCTAAATATGTGATGATCTGTGTTGTTTTCACTATTCAGGATTGTTAAGTATTGTTTGCACAATTTGATAGCTTATTGTGAAAGTTCCAGGTCATTTGGAAAGCAAGATCTTCCTAATTCTTGTTAGACAGCTCCATGATTTACCATTTTTCTTTTAAGTAATGAATAATGATCATTATTTACCTGTTATATATCAGATAAAATGCTTCCCTGCATTTTCTCAAATGACAATGATATGCACTCCGATACCAGTTAGTTTCCTGCAATCTTAATATTTTTTCTAGAAGAATGGGTATATGGTGTCATGCTCATTTCTGATGAAATTGGGAATTTCTGAGAGTTGTGTCCATTGTGATTGATTTCGAAACCTTAGTATTTGGTCATAAACTTGCAAATGGTCATGCATATTATCCTTGTGCAAATTTCTATTTTATTTTATTTCCTCAAACATCAGCTAAGGATTCTATTTGCTGATACCTTAATTTCAATAACAGAACCTAGGAATTTGAGCACGTTGATTAATCACCCTGTGGTTCTGGGCAATGGGTTCTCTAGGACATACATGGATTTCTTTGTGGACGCTTTGCTTGTGGAAGCTGAGAGGGACAAGAATATAGTTGTGGTACATGCTGGAATGGGGATGGACCCTGCTTTCTCTCATTTCCAAGCAAGATTTCAAGACAGGTTCTTTGATGTGGGGTTGGCTGAACAACATGCTGTCACATTTTCTGCTGGTTTGTCATGTGCGGGCATGAAACCATTTTGTGTAATTCCTTCTTCTCTCTTGCAAAGAGCGTATGATCAGGTGATAAACTTATTTTATCTATGTTATTTTTCTCTTCTGCCGTGTCCAGCACTGATGATGAACTAATGTTTCCAGTTCTTCATATATTAGAATCAAACTTTGGATAGCAACTTTCTTCACTTGGTGATGTCGAGAATTTTTCGCTTCATCTCCATCTGAAAATACTTCCTGGCCGTACATTTTGCAGAAATTACTAATACTAAAGTTCTTTTGAGGATGGTGTTAATATTGTTCTTTCTAGTTCACTGCTGTTGTCTATTAGCTTGTCTTTAATCACTTTTAAGATGTTCCTTGCATGCTTAATGCTTTGGCCTAACGAAACTTGGATTACTCTCTTATTTCATGTGGTTGGTAATGCTCTGCTTTTTAAATTAAATTGTTTCTGTTCTAGAGCGAGCTCCTATTGCTTTTTCGACAAAAAGCTGAGTGGTAAGAGTCCATTTAAATCAGAGCATGGTAACCAAAGAATAATTGGTATGCCTTCCTGCAAAGGAGCAAAATGCTTCCCATTTTCATTTCTCTAGGGAAAATTGAAAGCTTTCTTATCAATTATCTGGATACACCATATTCTCAAAATTTAGTTCGAGGACCCACTATTAGAGTCCTTGTGAGTTTTTAATTGCAAGTCGCCACTTTGCAACAAACTCTTGTCTCCAATGTTTGGAGGATGAATTTTGTTCTAGTGCTGTATTTTATACACAAGCAGGTGTTGCGGTCTTCCTGAATGTCATAAGCACTCCAGTTACCTTTAAGAATGAGTGAGTATGTTATTGATTAGTTGTGGCACGTCCAATTCATTTCCTAAACTACGAATTGCCAAAAGCTAGTAGATGGTCCATTGCATTTCCCAAAGAAATGTCCATTATTTTCTTAATAGCATCCAAAAACCATCAGAATTCTCATGTTACCCATCAGGGAAAAAAAAAAAAAAAAAATCTCAGAAATATCTGAAATGCTTGGGTCCTTAAGAAAAATGAAATTGGCTAAACCTTATACCCTCAAATAAGCTTCAAGTTCCTGAAAATGAAGGTATTTTAGTTAGTATTGTCAATACTCAATTTGATTGTGGGGTGATACTAGAGGGAAAGTGCCATAATCCCATGAACTATGCTATACTCTTTTTCCATTGCGATCATCACTGTTGGAGGGAGTTGTGACTATGGTGCTGAGGGTGTGTCACTTAACGTGATAATGTGGTGGATCCATCACAATACATCATTTCATTGGATGGTGATTGATTGGTTACTTTCCTTAGGCACTGGATTGTGATTTCCTTACCATTACTAGAAGTAAAAACCAATACCTTGTTTATTTTCTTTCAAGTTCTGAACATGTTGATTAATACTTGGGCTACTGATGGTGCTGTGTTAATTTTATGGGGGTGTTGTATGCCTGCATGTATGCATGTAGGTGGTCCAAGACGTGGATATGCAGAGGATGCCAGTCCGGTTTGTAATCACTAGTGCGGGGTTAGTGGGATCAGATGGGCCAACATATTGTGGGGCATTTGACATAACAATGATGTCATGCTTGCCCAACATGATTGTCATGGCACCATCCAATGAGGCTGACCTCATCCACATGATTGCCACTGCAGCTGCGGTCAATGACTGCCCAATTTGTTTCCGATACCCTAGACGACATGTCTTTGGGGCCGACCTACCAGCTGGAAGCCATGGAGTGCCCATTGAGGTAAGTTTTCTATTGTGCTTTTTTTATTTTTTATTTTTGTGTTAAGAAAGCTGCTAATCTGTGGAAGCATTTTCTTCTTCTTCTTCTATTTCGTCCTTTTTTTTTTTGGTGGGTTGGGGGATTGGGGGTTGTTTATTGAGAACATGAATGGAGAATGCCTAGAGATTTCCATAAATCTTAAGGATAACCATTAAAGGGTTTATATGCAACCATTTATAGGGTATCAATACAAGACAAACATTTTACATCAAAAAATCCTAGAGATAACTTGTATTTTACATCTTATCCACTCATTCTCATGTGCCTCTACATGTGATGCAAATAACCTGCGTTTTGTTGTATTATCCATGGAAAAACAAACTTCAAGTATTTTAGGTCTCATTGAACAATTTATCGTGATAATCATTGCCTAGAAAGGAAAGGCTATTGGGCATATTTAAAAAATCAACTGTTCTTATGGTTAACCGTGAAAGTTTTCATTCAAACCCCACTGAAAACTGGGAGTTAGAAACTTATCTGGAATTCAGTCCAAGCGTCTCCAATCTTATCTATGTAGATCTTCTACGAGTAACTCTTTCGATTCTGACCTGTTCTTGCATATAAATTTGAATCTGATTCTATACACCCCCACTAAACGGGGTCCCAAGCAGATTCTGTCATGCATACTTTGCATATTGTTATGATAAAAACAGCTGCAAGCAATGTTTCGCATCACAAATTTTTGTAACGCTGAGTTATGGAACTGGCCAAAAGGTGTCCAACCTATATTAGCTCACCAATGTCACATTGAGTATTTTTAAAAGAATTGGGCTTAGTATGCTGCCATTCCAAACTTAATCACTATCTGGGATGTTTGTGAATATTTTGTAATGTGAGAGGAAACTCTTCATTCTTCAGATTTTTTTTTTTGGTGATTTCGACTTAATGGCTGGTTTTTCTTTTTGGGAGGTAAGATTGGGAGAGGAAGTGTGATTGCAGAGGGAAAGGATTTAGCTCTATTGGGATATGGGGTTATGGTCCAGAATTGCCTAAAGGCACGCACTTTGCTCTTGGACCTAGGCATTGTGGCCACTGTAGCAGATGCACGCTTTTGCAAGCCACTTGACATGGACCTCGTTCGCCATCTCTGCCAAGCGCACCCTCTCCTTATTACTGTGGAGGAGGGTTCCATTGGGGGCTTCGCCTCCCATGTGGCACAATTCATTGCTCTTGATGGTCTTCTAGACAATGGAAATTTCAAGGTATGTGCCCTTAGCACCCACTTGTTCCTCCTATTTTCCATAGTGGTTTTCTTTTTTATTTTAGTTAATTTTTATTTAAAATAATGTCTTGAACTTTTCATCATGGCTTTATCTAAAAAGGCCCTGGAATTAAATATGAGAGTGCCCTAATCCTCTGATGTGTTAATATAAATACCTGAGGAAAAAACCACCCTCTTCTCCCTATTTGCAATAGCATGAAGATGACTTGCATAGTGTTTCTTCAGTTTCCATTATGGTATACTGTGAGGGCATGCGTAAGTGTTTTAACTTGAAGCAATTCTCATTGATCTCAGCACGTAAGGGCACAAAGAATGGACACTTTCTAGGAACCTTTTTCCCTGATAACTGATACTTCTAGCTATTTTACACTTTTCAAATCATGTTTTGGATGTAAGTACTTACCGGAAACGAGGATCGGTGTAGTGATTCCTTCAGAACTTTTTAGGCATTTTTGTGAAGGTGTCCTCAATCATTTTAGCTTATCAATTTATTTCTCTGACTTCTCTCAGATTTTACAGTGACAAAGGTTTGTAATTTTTAAAACTGAATTATTTTACAGTGGAGGCCAATTGTTTTGCCTGATAACTACATTGAGCATGCATCCCCAAAAGAACAGCTCTCTATGGCTGGCCTCACTGCCCATCACATTGCTGCAACTGCTCTTAGCCTCCTTGGTCGCACCCGTGATGCCCTTCAGCTTATGCATTGAACCCTGAAAGAATTGAGCACCCAACCATGGATATAACCCTGACCAAGAAAAAAAGGAAAGGAAGTGAGTTACCAAAGTTGGTCAAATTATTACCACGAGGAAATTCTTCTTGAGGCTGAAGCAGTCGATTTATAATTTCAATGTGATAACCCTTTTCAAGGCCCTGGGCTCCAGTTCCCCTCCCTCTTTTATTTGTAATGAATTATTCCTACTTTTGACAATTATAGGTTGTTCAGTGCTTAAATTACTGAGCCTTGTCCTTCATAAGTTGATTTTACGCGATCAAGTGAGTCACCATCTCAAAAGAGCTATACTTAAGAGTTGGTCTTTTTCTAAAGGAAAAGTGTTTCATGCGGGCTGGACTGCATTTCTACATATGCGGTCCAAAAAGTGTAAAGCATCCATCTTAAAGATGGATGCAAGTAGGTGTTCCATCTGAAAGCAATGGAAACTAACGGTCCAAATTTATTCTTATCAGAATTGTCATTTCTAGTTTTTAAAATTTATTTATTTTTTCATATCTAGATTGCATATCTTTAAAAATTAAGTCCTAAAATCCATCTCAAAAATAGATTTATTAAGAGGCTTGTATTTTTACATATGCGGGCTTGGTCGTATAGAAACCGGGTCCTTTTCTAAAGCTTGGTGACTGAATTTTTGAACCACGCCTGTTTCATGGTTAGAGAAACACCCGGTTTGTAGGAAAGATCTAGTGTTTGGACCTCCCTCATTCAAACTGAGCTGACCTACTTAGCCCAAGAGATCATCATAATAGCTTTCTATCCCAATCAATTGGGGTGGAAAATCTATAATACCATAGGAGTCGAATAGCTTAGACATGTAAACTTGATTTTACTAAATAAAACAGAACTGTTGAAAGTGGACTTTAGTTATAGAATGAGTGAGATGCTTGTAGGAATGAGACGCTTGAGATCCATCTAATTTAGAACCTTATCCGGAGAAGTCTAGAGATCAAGCTGAAATAGTGAATGGAGGATATGTATATAACAGGCTTAAGCTTGGTGATCCAAAATGGAATAACCAGTCACTAGTCCAGTTTCGGCAAGTTCGTTGCGGTAACTATCTAGTGGACTTGATATCAAAAAATTGAAGATTTTTTATTAATAATAAAAAAGGATAATACAACTCATAAATTTACAAATGTAGTGTTTGGCATTTGTGCTACATCATGAAGTAATGCAAGGGAAATAAAATTCGGCCTGTCTTGTTTGCCAAATAGTGGCCTCTGAAAAAACTGTAACTTTCTTAGCCAGTGTATCCGCTACCATATTTGCCTCACAAAAAATATGCTCTAAGTACCAATCTCGACCTAGAAATTTTTGGTGGCAGTTTGCAGCAACAATATTGATTGCCCATAGAGCTTTGCATCGATCATGGATTACATTGACTAAATGAAAAATCACTCTCGATCCATATGGGGAAACAATTGAGTTGGATGGTCAAGTCTTGCAAGGTATGATATTATGCAAAATTGTTTAATGCTTTTCTTAGGGGATTGGTAAATGCAGCAATAAGAGAGCCATCATCACTTCCACCATATGCAGGAGTAAGATTTTGGAGAGAAGCCTCATCAACATTTAATTTTGAATATTTA
Organism: Amborella trichopoda; assembly: GCF_000471905.2. Next base: position 1,225,261 of record NW_006499969.1, on the reverse strand, counting down.
GGGCAAGGAAAAGACCATGCAACCTTGATTGCTTTCTCTAACATGTAAAGGGTCCAGACTTTAGCATCTGCTTCATTTCTGACATGAGTTGTGATTCTCTTGAGCAAGTGTTCACGCTTGGATATCTTCTCCTAAAAAACTCAACGATTTCATTCCTCCCATAACATCCAGACGGCAGTGAAGAAAAGAGAACCAAATATTCAGAAGTCCATTAGACTTGAATAGAAAAGCAATCCATGTCTTGAGCATGGTTGCAATGGATGAGAATGAAATAAGCCTTTTATTGCATCTCCAGACAATTGATTTCTACATACCCTATGAAAAAGCACAATGAAAAAGTAGGTGGCAGACCCTATCATCATTAGAATTACAAAATGGGCATACAAAATCTATGGAGATCCCTCTTCGCTGCAGAAGAGAGGGTAGGGAGTTGATGATGAAATAACTAACCAAGAAAACTACTTGGCCCTAGGATGACATTACAAAGACCTCATAACTTTAAAAATTGGTTGAATGAAACACCTTTATAGAACAAAATTTGATAGAAAAGTCACCATTGAAGGAACAAACCCATACCAGGAAGTTCTTCTATGGCTATAGAGGAAGCACAAATGCTTCTACCTCCTTCCAAATTGTAATAAGAGAACCGGTGGCAGGAGTAGGAGCCTCCATGCTCGAGGAGAATCCAGCAAATAATCAACTACTTTAGGTTCAACAAGAACATCTAGGTTTCTATGAATCTGAGAACCATAAGGTGCTCAAATAGATTTTTTTGAAAGTCAAGGATCTGCCCGAAAATATATAGTCTGGCCATCTCCAGTAATCCACTTGACATTATGGCGTAAGTAAGATAATCCAATCTAATTGCTATAAAAGATTAGTGATCTCATTTTACAAAACTTAACGGTCTCGTAGTATACAAACCCTTTAAAATAATGCTAACTATAAGTAAAATGACCAAAAAGTTCCAACTAGTTTAGCAATAAAAAATGAATGAAACTTTAAAATAACTAGAAAATCATTCCGAGCAATACTTTCTTTGCTTGTTCTTCTTGGTAGTCCTCCTAGGTTCCACATCTTCCAAATATGCACGACCGTTAAGAGAAATCCGCTACTCCCATAGAGTATATTGGTCACCTTTTTCCACTTAAGTGTACTTTTCATATCATCATTCTCCACTTGTTAAGGAGATATCATCCTCAAGTTAGACCCTTCATCTTCATCTAATATTGAATATATCCGAAGTCTCCATATGTGAAGGCAGAATGACCTTATAAGCATTGTTCTCCATCTTCTTCAGAATCCTGTAAAGTTCATGCCTTGCGATCATGCAACTCGTTATATTTACTTGCTGGATGCCTTTCTTTATTGAGACACACCATTATCCAATCTCCCACATTAAACTCTTTGAATTAGTGATATTTGTTCATTGCTTAATATTTGGTTGTATTAGTTTCTAGATTAGCATATACCTACTCATGCACTCCTTTCATCTGCTTAACCAACTCCTTAACACTAGCATGACCCTCCCCATTGGTCTAGATAAGAACCAAGCCAAATGCGTGGGTAGCGTTATTCCCATATACCTCCTCGATCAGATTCTTACTAGTTGACCTGCTATGGGCACTGTTGTAGGCAAACTTGAGGCAGTACTAGATTCCAATGTTTCTTCCTTTCCCTTACAATACTTACTGAGATTATTGGCAAAACTATGATTTACCATTCCAGTTTGTCCATTCGAATTCGGGTAATAAGCACAACTGAATTGTAATCGAGTATCCAATTTCTTCTACAAAGATCCCAAAAAAATGGCTGAGGAACTTTGGTATTCTGCTATGAAGTTATTGTCTTCAGAACATTATGCAACCTCACCCCTTCTCGAAAGTACATATTAACATGTGTGGCATCCAAGTTTTTTTGCAAGTCATAAAATGAGCCATCTTGGAAATTTTTTCTAGTACAACAAATAATATAAATTCCATAACTCATTGATTCCGCGGAAGACTCATCACAAAATCCATTCTAACATCCTCCCAATGTGCTGACGTTGCCCCTTAGCTAGCTAACAAGTGTGTCAACTCTCAATAAACTGCGTAACATCCCTCTTTAAGTTTGGCAAAAAATACTTAAGAGTCCACCAATACGATGGTTTTTTCTCGAGCAACCACCTCTATGAAACTTTGCTATAGGGGTCTGACTAAGAGAACTTGCAGGTATACAAAGACAATTTCCTTTGTAGAGAACTCCATCTTAAATAAGAAAATCCTTACAAGCTCAATTGCAGCACTAAGCTCATATTGCCTTGAATTGACATCATCTACCACAAAGGTAAACTCCTGCTACCTATCGAGCATGTCACTTATTTATTTTATATTTCCTATTAATGCATTTCAGTGCTTCATGATCTAAGAACAAAAATAAACTCCCTTTGATATGATAATGACACAAATGCCTCATGGTTGGAATTAATAGCATAAAATTCCACATCATATGTAGAATATAATTGCCAGTTGTCATTTAACTAAACTTTAATGGCACCAATGCCTCAACGTTGGAATTAATAGCATAAAACTCCACGCATCATATGTCGAATATAACTGTGAGGTGTCATTTAACTAAATATTGACTAAACATGCTTGAAATGGTTTGTAATAAGTTTTTATATAGTTGCCATATATATATAAATATATATATATATATATAGCTTAGGCTCTAAACAATCAAATTAGAGCCTACCTTCAAATAGTATCGGGAAATGTGGTTTTAATACTAGAAATCTTTGTGATAGCCTTAAAATATATTTTTATTTTTATATATAAAGTTAGAAGTTTCAAAAATAGTGTAGATCAAAAGATCTATGAAAACTTGAAAATCTTGAAAATGGTCGGTCCAAAAATGCGTTACAAAATACAATATTTCCAAAACTTGAAATCCATTTTTTTCTCATGTCATGCATCTTGATGTCAAGATGATCGATTTGAGGATATTTAGGCATCAAAACAACCTCTTCTAGTGAAAGTTTTGTGGTAAGCTCTAATTTGATTATTTAGAGCCTCGATAAACGTTTTCCCACACACACACACACACACACATATGTAGGTGAAAATGAATGGTGATTTTGCCTACCTTCATCACCGTCCAAAGTTCATCGCACAGTCACGATTGTCCGGTAGTGTTTCATTTTTCATTTCTTTTTACAAATTCAAATGTCCTGAAATTTGGAGCGTGGTTAATAAAAAATAGATGAATCTACAAAAGATATCAAAAACATATTTTACATGAAAAATATTGACCAAAATACCTCGAAAATGTTTCAGGGGTATTTTGATCAATTTTATTTTCATAAATTATTATTTTATATTTTTATTAGGTGTGCCTCACTAAGATGTATATACTCTCCAAATTTCAGGTCATTTCGATTTATAGAAAAAAAATAAAATATGAAATACTACCAGACAATCGTGATGCACTCATCTTTTTTATTTTTGTAATCCTTATTTGAAACAAAAATTCATATTTTTTGAGGTCAAGATGATTAATATCCTTAGATTTCAAGGTCAAGATGATTAATATCCTTAGATTTCAAGGTCAAGATGATTAATGTCCTTAGATTTCGAGGTCAAGATTGTAGGAAAAACATCGGTGATATGTAAGTTCTTTTTTACTCAAAACCTTTTCTTATTGAAAAAATCGACCAGTGATTTTTAGGTAGATCGTTTGTTTTTTTTTAAGGTAAGTAAAAAAAAGTGACGGATATCCTCTAATGCGATTTGAATCCCCAACTGGGCTAAAATTTCGATTAAGTAAATGCACCATGTAGCTATTTGGCCGGCATGTGTCTTATACTCCCACAAAAGAATTATATATTTGTTTACTAATTATTACTCAGGAGAGTATACAATGAGTCCATTTACCTTGGTAAAAGTGGTTACAATTAATCTTGACCATTGAATGTGAAATTGGGTATCTATTGATCAAACTCAAAGTTTAAAAGAAAATTTTTTCGAATTTTATGACACACTTAAGCTAGCAGATTTCATATCGGATAGGTATAGTAAATGTGACCTCCTTATACCAAAGGTAAATAGTCTCATTGTATAAATTCCCAAATTACTCTTGTATTAGTATGTAATTTTATTATAATAAAAAGAATGTATATCGTAAGAGCAATTGCCTATGCAGCCCAATCACATCACCCAACAGACAAATGTCTTATTATAATAAGAGGAATGTACATCATAAGAGCAATGGAAATTTTTTTCATAAGCTACATTTATGTCCTCTGATGTATAAAGCATCCATTGTAAAGATGGATGCAAATGGGCAGTCCGTTTGAAAATAGTAGAAACTAACAGTCTAAATGTTTTCTTTATTTTTATATTCTAGATATCCATATTAGAAATTATGTCTTTAAAAATTAAATAAAAAAATCAATCGCAAAAATAGACTTTTGAAAGGGACTCATTTCTACATGAATTCATAAAAACCGTCTACAAAAGCAATTTTCTTCGCCGCCCAATCACATCATCCCGCATTCCAATGTCTTCAAGGAAAAAGTATGGGGTTCCTCATTCCATTGCATATCAATGGTTGTCGATGCTTGTAACTCTAAATCTCCATTAAGAGAATTTCGCCGTGGGTTTAACTGAGTATGGATAGAGAGCTTCTTCAAGGGGGTAGGGGGGGAGGGGGAAGGGGGGCTCGAAGAGGCTTCCTACAACTCCTCCACTACCCTTGTAAGTTCATCTGGATTTGGGAAGCAAGTAGCAAGCCATTCTAAGTCATCTGTGGTCAATTCTAACTTATCTGCGCTCAGTCGCGATTCATGTTCTTCTTAGCTTATGATGCTTAGGAACTCTTTCGTGGCCGCATCAGACTCAAATTGTTTCATATCATTACTGGAGGGAAGTAACGATTTCATGAAGCTATGAAAATCTTTACTACCATGTTTTGTATCCTTTCTTCTTTTTAAGACAGGTTCCTACTTCTGTTAGGTTCCCTACTTTTTAACTTTAGGCGTCATGTCGTACTTCCATGAGTGGATTGCAGAATAGTTGGCTCTTAGTTATCTCACTGCGACATAAGCAAAGAAAGGGAGAGTTAGACGTGAATACGGAGCAAGAAACTTAAGAATTATCAATGAAAAACAACAATTAGACATGAATATGGAACAAGAAAGTTAAGAATATATATGAAAAACACCAAATGGGAAATAAATCAAAGAGATTAACACATTCACTTCTATCGAATGACCCACAAAACCAGGGGTGAAAAACAAGAGAACCTAAATAATTAATAAAATAACTTAGAAAATTATTAAATAAAGAAAAAGGGAGAATTGATAATCCTACAAAAATATAAAAAAATATACACCTTTTGGAAAATAAAAAAAAACAACGAAATTATCTTTGGCAATACAATAACTCAAAATTTGTAAAGAAAATGCAAAACAAAAATATCATAATATAAAATTAAAAAACTACTCATGAACCACAATCATAATTAGGGAGAAAATAAGTAAACCACCACAATTTATCTAAACAATTAAAAAAATAAAAAATTCACAAAGCGGAAAATTTATTCTATGTTTCTTCTTCTTCCACTTTTTTTTTTTTTTTGGAATCTCTGTTTTTCTTTTCTTTTTGAAATCACAGTTTAAAAATAAAAATAAAAAAAGCCAAAAAAAAGGCCTAGATTTTGTTTTTTGTTTTGTATGTTTTCGATTCATTTTTTGTTTTAATAGCTTTTAAAATACAAAAGCCCTTGCAAGTTGCGCCTTAAAACCCCAAAGTTCAAAAACAAATTGCAACAAATAAAAAACCAAAGAACTAAGGAGAAGAGGAAGAAAGCAAACTTACCATGAACAAAATTCTATGAAGCCAACAAGAAGACCATGAACCTTAAACTTTTGGATACAGAGAAGAGGACCCAAGGACTATAAACTTTGGGGTGTTGTGTAAAAAGAAGGGGTGGGTTTATAACTATTTAGGACCTAACTTCTCTCTCTCTCCCGTCACCTCCTATCTTTCTCTAACCAAGTTTCGAATGACAGCTCTCTTCCTATCTTTCTCTAACCAAGTTTTGAAAGACAGAGAGAAGGTAGAGATTGAGAGAAAGAATCCTATTGAATTAGGGAGAAAGAACCCCAAGATTTTATACCTTCATATGGGTGGGTCCCAATACCTTGATGCCACATCAGTATGAAGATTATTGACAATTTTGATTTTTTCTCTGCTATTTTGATCTCTTTTTTGTGTTGTTTATCGACGGTGGTGGATAAATAGTAAATTCTGGAACAAAAATTTCTCTCAGAGACTACTCACATGAATTTGAGAAATAGGGAAACAAATTCATGACATCTTTCACACGAAATAAGTAAAAAAAATCACCGAAAAAAATTAAAGAGAACATGCGGAAAGATGACATACCTTGTTGCTTACTTCTCCCTACAGAATCTGAAACGTCTTCTCTCTCTCTACCAAAAGTTTCAGGTATCTCCCTCCTCTTTCAAGAAGATTTATATTATGGCACAATATTTGGAACGAACTATTCAGGTAGTAAATCTTATCAACAATTTATATGATGATTTTGTTTTAAGCAGATGAGAATCAATCCAAAATTCTATGCCATTATCTGATTAATGGGATATCTATCCTCTATTCAATAGGAGTCCCTGTGAAGTTGGACGTGGAGTTTAGATACCTAGGATTATTACGTAGACTACCTGATTTTGTGGATTGTTTTTTTACATTTCCATATTCCAGTGAAAATTATATATTTAAAGTGGTTTTGGATTTATTTAACTGCCACTAACTATAATTTTTAAAAAGATACGGGATGCCAATTGGAAAGAAAAATTAATTTCCAGTAATAAGAAAATACGAGAACTGAAATATAATTTATAATTTTTTAAACTTTCAAATAATGGACTTATCTCTTGCCTATATTCCAAAGGTAATCGTTCATTTATCTTTAAAAAATATTGATATGCAAAATGGGCATTAATTTTGGTACTAAAATTAAAATGAGCTCTAGTAAGGAAAACGTTATCATGAATTTTTTAGATTTTGTAATATTTTCATTTAACATTTCATGAATCCTCAAAAATAGGGACTCTGTGCATGAAATCGATAGAGAGCAATCTGGATAAGACAGCCGAATGAGTTGACGGATAAAAACACGAACTAGCCAATAAAGTGGCCTAAATTTAAAGGGGTGCCCCTACTTCCTGTGGATTCCTACACGATGGCCCATGGGCCTCCACGATGGGCCTGGCATTTGACCGCGTTCAAGCAGCATTTTATGGCCTTTGATCCAGCCTCTGGTCGCGCGCGCTATGCCCAAATAATCTTTGGGCTAGGTGAGGAGCCTTTGCTTGGAATCAGCCCATATAAAATACAAATTTTTTTATTTTTTATTTTTCTTATTTGGGAATTAGTAGCTAAGGTAAAGATGACATCACAAAATTTGGAGCATTACCAACAAGATGACATCCACAAAATAGGATCCGGATTACTAAATAGGACCAGATAAGTATTACAAACTAGTTGATCAATTTTAGGGAAACGTTTATATAGAGCCGAGGCTCTAAACCATCAAATTAAAGCCGACCTAAAAAATTTCACTAGAAGAGGTTGTTTTGATACCTAAATATCCTCAAATTGTTCATCGCAACATCAAGATTCATGGACAAGAGAAAAAAATTGATTTCAAGTTTTCAAAATGGTGTATTTTGTCACGTATTTTGGACCGTCAATTTTCAAGATTTCAAGTTTGCATAGATTTATCGATCTCAAATTGTTCATTTCAATATCAAGATGCATGGACTTGAGAAAAAAAATAGATTTCAAGTTTTCAAAATGGTGTATTTTGTAACGTATTTTTGGACCGTCAATTTTCAAGATATCAAGTTTTCATAGATCTATCGATCTACACCATTTTTTAAGCTTCAAACTGTATAAATGAAAATGAAAATATATTTTGAAGTTATCACAATGATTTCCAGTATTGAAACTACATTTCTCAACACTATTTGAAGGTAAGCTCTAATTTGATTGTTTAGAGTCTAGGCTCTATACAAACCGCACCCTTAATTTTATTTGTCAAAAAAAAACTGGTCCATTAATTGGCCCAACTTTGAAGGGGCACCTATTAAAATTTAGAACCACTTAATGGGCCATTTTTATTATTTTCGGTCACCTTATTGGCCTTATCGTACCTAGAGATCCGTGTCCCATTCCATTGAACAACCTATTTTTAAGGATTCTTGAAAATGAAAATCCTTAATTTTAAAGTTTCTTGAAACGTTTTTGGGTGAATATTTGTTGAAGAAATGCTAAATGATAATATTAGCATGAAATAAATAATTGATGAGTGTTATTTCATTATGTTGAAACTGAAAATCCTTTTTTAAAGGGTTTTTGAAATGCTTTTAAATATTATAATAAGAAATTTTGTAAATAAAAAAAATTAAATTGTTATGAAAAGTTTGCAAATTGGTTTTCTGTAAAAAAAAAAAAAAAAAATTGTATAATTTGTTTGAAGTATTTAAAAATTTATGACAAGAAATTTGGATGATATAATATTTTTAAAACATGAAATATTTTTAAAAAATAAGTTTATCTATTTTACTTTTTTTTATTTTTTTTTGGTTTTTGGATAAGTTAGTGGGGGGAGAAGGCCCCCTCCCCGTTTTTCATTGAGAAATAAAAATAAAATGTTTGCAGCTCCTTACTTTACAAACCCTAGAAAGGGGTACCTGTGCCAAATCATGAGTTAAAGCAAGGCAAATAAAATCCGGCGGTCAAGAATGCCAAACAGGAGCTTTTAGACGAGATGTAGCTCTCTTTGCAAGAATATCAGCCACCATATTAGCCTCATGAAAAAATGTGAGAGACGGACCACCCACAATTAGAAAGACATTGTCGACAATTTAATGCAACTGTATATAACCCCCATGGTGGTCGGGGGCATTCATACACAACATTAATGAGCAATGTTGAATCACTCTCAATCTGAATTGGGTAGCATTGAAGCTTATGAAAACTTCTTCAAGAGCGAAGAATTCCGCATAATTCTTAGAAGCGATTCCAAAGGGTTGGCAAATGCTACAATAAAAATACCATTAGAATTCCTAATAACACCACCCCCCTACTTGGTCTGAGTTATGTAATGAAGCCCCATCAATGATTAGCTTGAAATGATTAGGGCTAGGAAACATCCATGTCACTGGAGTAATAGTTTTATCCTCTGGAAAAACCATTTGAACTTTAAGTTATCAATTATCGCCTTTTTTGAGAAAGGAAAAGTCTAGGATGAAACATCAGCTAACTCCCTAACATGAGAAATGATCTGTGTGACCAATTGCTCCCTTCTAGTCAACCTATCTTAGAAACTCTTCGATTGCGTTCCGCCCATAAGAACCACATAGTTGTGAAGAATAAAGAAGTCCAAATATTGAAGAATCTATTTGATTCGAGTCTGAATACTAATCAGTTTCTCAATGTAATAGGAATAGAAGTGCCTAAGATGAAGCGCTTACCATACCTCCATACAACCGGCCTTCATATAACATGCGAGAAATCACAAAGAAATAAAAGATGACATGAATGATCATCACGATTTTTGCAAAAGGAACATACAGGAGGATCTATAGAGAGAAATAGAAGGTAAGCGATGATGAAGGGCCAACCATGAACCATTTAGGTTGGGGATGACATTTTGCTGACCACAGGGATTTGAAAAAATGTTTGGGTGGTTCCCTTGTTAAGAATAAACTCCCAAGCTCATTTAATTGAGAACAAACTGCTCGCAGAATGAATTGACACAAGAAAATCCTTGTGTTGTTGTAGTGGAAGAATAATAGTCTCAACCTCCTTCCATATTTGTGACAAAGAACCTGATACCGGTAAGGGTAATACCTAAGATCTAGAAACACCGCCAATATGATAAGAAACCTTTGGCATAGCAACCTCAAGGTTCTGATGAACAGTCATACCACAAGATTCCCATATCGACTTTTCTGATAACCATAAGTCTGCCCAAAAATTTACTAGCCGACTATCTCCAATAACCTACCTGACATTATCTTTCAGATGAAATAGTCCAATCCGAATACCCTTCCACGCATAAGATGAATATCTTTTGTATTCAGTCTCTTATATGGAGGAGTTCCTGAAGTAGTGGTGCTCAAAGAATCGAGCATATAAAGATGAAGGTTCTGCCAATAATTTTTGGGTGCGTCACAAAGTCCGATAATTTTTTTTTGGGTGAGTCACGTTTTTTTTTTGAGCTTTGTGTCTATTTAATGAAACTCTTACAACCACCCATTTTAAAATTTAAGGGACAAAAAATTATGACCTCAATGAACAAAAGATAAATAGTCTCCCCAACAATGTATTACATCTCCCTGAAATTATACTATTATAAGCCATAGTCTTGGCACACGATAAAACTTTGAATGACCCTTAAAATGCTTCCATTATAAGGAGTACAAAGATGTGCCTTAAAATGTCACATCTTTTGATTTAATGTAGAATAGAAGATGAACATTTCATGATAAAATTATGATATCTCTTGAATCATAATGAATTTATCTCTGAAACGTTTTTAGTATAAAAATAGACTCAAATCACACTATTTAGTGAGTATCACACTATTTAGTGAGTCTATGAATTAGTGATATTCACGTCACAATTCTTTTTTTCTTTTTTGTTTTTTTTTTTGGAAAAGGGCTAGGGTCGTGGTGATAGTACTCCCACAATCAAATCACCACGTTGGGGTTTTCATTCCTACTGACACTACCTTACTAATACTTTCAAAAAGTTAACTCCTGAACTATTTGAAAAAACGGGTAGAGGCACGTCTTCCCATTGAATTACCCAAAAAAAAAAACAAAAAAAGGCACGTTTTTGTTAACCTTTTTATTTTATTTTATTTTATGATGGAGAGAGATTATCGATTTAGACAGATGAGAATATCTTGGACGTGAAAAGAAGGTTCTACTTGAGATGAGATAAATATGTTATCTCTCCCCAGTAGAGGTTTCTCATTCCAAGACTTCCCCATAAATCGTTCTCACCATAGACCCATGCTTTCCTAATGCATGTCTATTTTTCCTAGCCCTCCTCGTAAATCCATCTTTAAGTCTCGGAGAAAGGCCCCCTCGTGAACCTCTCTCTCTCAGGGCTTACCTGCGTGTCATGCAATCGAAACCGACTAAAAGACCAATTCAGATTTTTTTAGTAAGTTGTGTATGGATTTGAAATAATTATTTAAAATAGATGATGATTTGATTATAGGTAAAAATTACAAGGAAGGTTGATTAACTCGTATTTTTTTTATTTTTATTTTTTTTTTTTCAAAATTTCCCATGAGAGGATTCTGTCCTCAGACTTCATTTTAATTTTCTTTTTATTTTTTTAATTTTTTTTGTATATAAGGTAGTGCAAACACAACAAAACCCCAATAGAGCTGTATTTCTCAAAAAATAAGAAATAAAATGTGGTTCGAGGATGGGATCTCAGACTGCCCTGGACCTAATTTTTACTTAGTCTAGAAAGCGATTCGCGAGCCAACTCGGACTCGCCATCTTGGCGAGCTTGAGTATTCCTGAGTTGGGTGGTCCAATTTGGGGGCCTTAAAAAAATTCAAAAAAAAGCATAAAAAATTTTAAAATAGGAAATTTATTTTTAAAATGTTTTTGTATATTTTTAATCATTTTGACAAAGATTGAAAAGTGTTTAGGATATGAATGCTAATTTGTGCATATTTCCTTCGTTTTAGATTATTTCTAAAATCCCCCCGTCACTGATTTATTTTTTAAAAGTCAATTTTTTAACTATTTTGCTCACCTCATTTAGACGCATTTAGTTTTATTTTGTTGTAGACATATTTTTCCTAGTTTTTAAAAATTATTAGTATTTTTTTAAAATTTGAACACTTCTTTGATTGGGGAGCACAACTCTGGCTGAGTTACTCGGTTTGTGCATGGATCAACGAGATTTTCAGCATTGAAATATCTTTTTTACACCATTTGAATCTACACCTTGCGTCGATTGTTTAAGGCATCAACATTCTAGCAGTGTTACCTCGACACTCCACATGGCGATAAGTATAGCTTGTCGACATGTGTCGATTGTTCGACATTGTGACATAGACAGACACATTGTAAGCACATGATTGTATGTAGTTAAACACACCATGAAAATCCATGTTAGAGGACTTCAAGACATAATGATCGACTTCAAAACAAAATAAATACGAAAGGAAAGGAAGAAAATTCAAATCGTACTCCTTGTATGCCTGAAAAAATAATGTTCGACGATTGTAGGAAAAACATCCAATTATTCGAGGGTGATGTCTAAGTTCTTTTTAACTCAAAACTTTTTCTTATTGAAACAAATTGATCAGTGATTTTTAGTTAGATCGTTTGTTTTTTTAGGTAAATAAAGAAAAGTGACGGATATCCACTAATGCGATTTGAACCCCCAATTGGGCTAAAATTGTGATTAAATAAATGCGTCATGTAGCTATTTGGCTGGCATGTCTTATATTCCCGCAAAAGAATTATTTATCTGATTAACAATTATTACTCAGGAGAGTATACAATGAGTCTTTTTACCTTGGTATAGGTGCTTACAATTAATCTTGACCATTGAATGTGAAATTGGATATCTATTGACCAAGCTCAAAGTTTAAAAGAAAGTTTCTCGAACTTTATGACGCACTTAAGCTATCAGATTTCAAATTCGATAGTTATAGTAATTGTGACCTCCTTATACCAAAGATAAATGATCGCATTGTATACATTTCCTAATTACTCGTGTATCAATCCATAATTTTATTATAATAAAAAGAATGTATATTGTAAGAGCAATTGTCTTCGCAACCCAATCACATCACCCAGCAGACAAATGTCTTATTATAATAAGAGAAATGTATATCATAAGAGCAATGGAAATTTTTTTCATGAGTCAGGGATGCATTTCAACATTTGTATCCCCTGTGGTATCAGCATCCATTTTAAAGATGGATGCAAATGGGCAGTTCGTCTAAAAATAGTGGAAACTAATAGTCTAAATGTTTTCTTTATAAAATTATCATCTTCCATTTCTAAAATTTATTTATTTTCATATTCAAGATATCCATGTTAGAGATTGTCTTTGAAAATTAAATAAAAAAGCTATCTCAAAAATAGATTTTTAAAGGGACTCATTTCTACATGAATTCATAAAAACCATATACAATAGCAATTTTCTTCGTAGCCCAATCACATCACCCACCATTCCAATGTCTTCAAGGAAAATGGCTAGGGTGCCTCATTCCATTGCATATCAACGGTTGTCGATGCTTGTAACTCCAGATCTCACTTAAAATTATCTGGGTAATTACGTTTTCTTTCCCATGAGATTGTATGGAGCATCACGTAGGTCTACTCCATCTGAAATTTTGGGAACCATTCAAGAATCACTAAATGATTAATTTTTTAAAAAAAAGAATTGAATTTTGAGTTTGTTAGCACTTAGATTTTACCCTCCAAAATTGAGCAGTTATCTACAGTAGAGCGGATAAAGAGCGGGGATGGCCTTGCCCTAGCTCAGCCCTAATCCCTATAGGGCTAGCCCAAGCACTCCTTGACTGGGCTAAAGAAGCCTTGACCTAGGCTCAGGCTCGATCCTAACTTACTAGGGGTGAGCAAGCCTAGATCGGGTTGGATAAAAAGAAAAATAAATAAAGGAAACAAAATGGAAAAAAAGGGGGCTAGGCCGGGCTGAATTGAATTGGCCATGTCATGATCCTAGCCTGGCCCTTGGGCCACAAAAAGCCCTAGTTTCTTAGGGTCGGTCCAGGCTAGCCTAGGCAAAAAGAAAAATAAATCAAAAAACATATTGAAGAAAAAGGGATCCAGCCCGGGCTGACCTGGGCTGGCCATATCGTGGCCTTGGCTTGGCCGTCGGCCACATTTTGTAACCCAAGCCCTAGTTTTTTAGGGCTGGGCTTGGCAATCTGGTCCATTTCCGCCCCTAATGTTCAATTTTGAAGCCATTTATCTTAAGGGCATAGAGAAAGCAATTTACAATTTTTTTTGCCAAGACACTTTATACTCCCATGGGAGTATTACTGTCTATTTGCGTCCTCAGGTAAGAACTGAGTAATTTTAGGACGACCCCAATTATTTTTGGGTGAATTAGGACTCCAATTTTGGAGATGTAACCTCTTCATTCCATAGACAAGCCTTAATATATAGGACCCAAATTGCCTCTCTGATGCCCTTGAAGAAAATAAAGACTCAAGATTGAACATAAACGATAAACGATCCAATTTTCGGGGGTTGTAATCTAAGTTTCAGGAAACTCAAAATTCAAATTTGTTTTTTTTTTTGAAGTTTATAGTTATTCTTCGGTGGTTCTCAAATTTTTGACTTTGAAAAAAATCCTCCCAAGTATACTTACTCTTTTTTATTTTTTTTGTAGGATCATTATATGCCTACATTTTTTTTTTAATCCACAACGTAACAACGATGTCAAAACTGAAGCCAAATTTTCTCTATTCATGTTAAATTTCTTACTCTCTAACTGAAACAAATTTTCGCTAACAGTGTTTCACGTACCCTTTATCATGCTATCCATTAATTAGGAAAATAGAGTTATTAATTGCTTTGCCATATCTACCTCTTTCTAAAAATTATCTTATATTGTTGTAAGCTTTGTTAAATGAAACAAAATAGAGAGATGAAATTTGAAGTATAGTATTATTAATACGTCAAAAATTAAACAATAAAAACTATGAAAATATCCATAAGAGATGATTATTTAACCAATTATCCCCTTTCAACCATTCTAACTTAAAAACATGTGTTCTTCTACATGCATTTTGAAATTAAACCAAAATATGTGGTAAGTGTCAAATTTTTTCTCTTATGAGTATTTTTATAAGTTTGTTATCAAACAGTACTATTTCTTGGTGTACAAAAACTCGCCTTGCCTAGAGAACTCGCCCCTTGGCTGAGCCGACTTATCCAATAGAGTCCATTGAAGGGCTAAAACAAATATAAATAAATTTAAAAACTTGAAAAATAAAAATGTATTTAAAGTAAATTCAAACCTAAAAGGGCTTGATATAGTTAAAAACAAGTAAAAAAAATTAAAGATGTGTGTTTGAAAAAAAACCCAACTTACAGTTTGGATATTTTAAAAAAATCAAAACAATAGAAAATAAAAATGTGGCTAGGGCAAAAAATACTCACTAATCTTTGAGTTTGGGATATTTAAAAAGAATCCAAACAAAAGAAAATAAAAATGTAATAATGGAAAAAACTAATCACCAATCTTTGTAAATACATATAAATTATGTAAGAAAAAGGTGTATAGCATGACTTTATTCTTTACTAAATTTCTTTTTTTATTTTTTTAAATAATCCCAATTGTCACTCAACTCGGCGTACTCAGCCTAGTAGACTACTATTTCCCCTTAAAACGCACAACACCCGTATAAAAATTGCATCATGCTTTTTTTTTTTTTAAACCGTACAAGTACTGGGATGAAATTATCAGTAATCAAAACTTCACGTTTTGGGTAAGTCAATAGAAACAAGATTCACCCACAAAATAATATCTGATGAAACCTTCCAACTACATAATCCTTCGGTGTTTAAAAAGTAAATATATGATTATAATGAATCGAAACTCCTAAAAATGAGAAAGTGAATAGAAGACTAATCACAATTACAGTTCATATATTCCATTAAAAGTGAAAGAGAGACGAAGATGGACTTGAGAAGGCTGTTTTCAATATTATGGCATCCTGGTTAAACAAATCTCTCAATGGAGGAAACTCCTTATCGAGCTCAAAATTATCTGGTAAAAGTAGGAGTGAGTCGCATAGTGGCAAATCGGCTATACCTACTCCAATGAACATCGACTCGAGATTGCCATTTTCAGGTAAAGGTGTCATAAGCAATACTCCCCTGTTTTTTATGAAGGAATTCTTGCCACATAAGCCTCCCATGTTTCCTTCCTCCATCCTGTCATCTTTTGGTATGAAATAATCTACATTTTTTAGCTGGGTGTTTTGGGGAGTGTTCTCTCCCCATGGTCTAAAAATGATTGGGTTATCGTTAGAATTAAGCCAAGAGGTTTAATTGTATAATAATGCAAATTTAGTGTGGATGCCCAAAACATAAAGTCCATCAGCTTCTCACGCTCAACTGCTGCAGCATACTTCATAGTTTCTGAATCCATGGCATCCTTTCCTTCAGTCTTTGAATGGAATTCTTTTGGAGGATCAGAATGCACTACACTTGGTGCTTTACAGAGTGTTTCCGCCACAAGGTCTATAAGATCCGGGTTCTCTTTAAGGCCAAGCCAAGAGGCTTAATTGTATCGTCATGCAAATGTCAAAGTACAGAGCCTTTAGAGAATTTTTGACTACTAAAGAACTTTTTCAGTCAGCTTCCACGATAAGACGATGTATAATGTTATCAATGTATCATGTCGGGCACTGGATTTAATAAAACAAAAGAAGTGTTCATATAATTTATACAAAATAAAGTATCAAAAGAAGGAACAAATCCTTGGCCAAAAAAAAAGGAAAACCGGCTGAAATAGAATCGATTTGAAAATTGCAGCACAATGGGTTGTTTAGATAGCATGGAACAAGAAGCACTGCTTTATGACTTGAAATCCATATGTTGCGAGGTCGACATGATCAGTTGTTGTTTTTTGTTTTTATGTTTAGTCAAAACAACATTTTGGGATTGATTTTTTAGGTAAATCGCACTTCAACATTATAAAGTTGAGATATAAACTTTTCTCAATAGAACAGATGCAGTAATGGTGTCTCCAAAAGAACCGATTCATTAACTATAGTGAAAGTTATGGTTATTTCTTTCTAATAATAATTCGGACTCTAAATTACTCTTTGATCATCAATAACCCAAACACTGAAAAGAAGAAATACAATAATCTATTAAAGAGTTCTACTTACCTTGAGCAGTCCATTGAAGTCTAATTTCGGCTTTTTTGCGATATGTTGCACACCAAAATCAATATTAACCACACTTTCGCTCCAATTGCAGAACCAGTCTGCAGAATCAACTGTTTGAACCATGATTATACTCAAGAAAATACTTTGAAGGTTCTCTATTCTTTTATCTCTAAAAGCTAAAAGAAAACACAAACGACTCTTTTACTATTTGGTTAAAAAAGAAGAACAAAGAAAACCTGAGGGATACTACAAGTTTTTTTTAGATCTCAAATTTTAGGGGATGTAACCTCTAGAATGTAGTGACCAAAAGCAGGCAAAAAAAAAAAAAATTTCTCACTTCCTATATGCATAAGAAACATTGGAATCATCAAATTTTAAGAGGGAAAGATCTAGATGCTCAAGAAGTCAAAATCCATAAAAGGTGTCAACCTCAACAATCACACTAAGGTGCACCTCAAAATCTCATTAAAAGATGTATTTTTGGTGCGAAAAACGCTTATCATGGCCAAAAAGTCAAATTCTCACACCTGTAATGAAATTAAGAGCTTTGAAAATGGTGCACATCTTGTAAATCTATGAGCACTCGAAAATCTTGAAAATGGACCATCTAGATAATGTGTTATTAAATAGACTAATTTTAGGAAGTGAAATTCATATTTTCTTTCATATCCATAGATTTCGAGATCAAGATGATTAATTAGAGAATTTTCTAGTGACAAACTAATACTTTTCGTTGGTTTTGGAGGTGTACCTTACTTCTTCACTATAAGCTTTTTCCTTATTTAATTGAAAAATAAAAAAAATGAAACAAAGAGATGGGTCTATAAGAAAGTGCGTTTCTAATTATGTATACTACAAATGTGTCCTAATCCAACGGTGTCCTAATCCGATGGTTGGTTACATATAAAAAAGAAATGTAGAATTATTGATGCACCTAAAAATTCCATCGAAAATGATGTTTTAAAACTGAAAAACTCTCTAACTGATCATTTCAACTTTGAGCTTAGATTGAATCTGGATCGATCTGACGATCACGGATATCCGGTAGTGCTTGAATTTTGGAGGTATTTTTGTCAATTTATTTCATGTAAAATATTTTTTTTATTTTTTTTGAAGATTTACCTATTTTTTTTGAATACACACCTAAAATTTAAAGTGATTTGGATGTGTAGAAAAAAACAATTCTGAAATACTACCGTTACACACACACACGCACACACACAACACACAGTCGTGGAGGCAAAGGCACACAGGGGATAGG
>NW_006499969.1:1187624-1202356 GCF_000471905.2 Amborella trichopoda | reverse complement strand
ACGACTAACGAGACGTACACGTACACGTAGTACGCGTACGACGCTACGAGACGTAGAGACAGANAGAGAGCAGAGTACGAGAGAGAGAGAGAGAGAGAGAGAGAGAGAGAGAGAAACTTAATTTAGAACTCCACCTGAACAAGCTTAAGAAGCCTGCCTATCAGCCTTATTTTCTTTTGATTTCTCCAGTTGAGATTCAACTGGAGTTTTTTTATTTTTTTTTTCAATTACTATATCTTGTTCCATACCATTGCTTAATACAAACTTTCATAAAGATTCTAATCAATGGAAATGCAGGGTGTTGAGGAGAAGAGAATTAAGGTAGAATACCATACGCTTGAGAAAAACCAGTTGAGCTCTGGGATTGTATTTGCGTCAAAATTTGAGTTCCTTTTTGGAAAAAAAAATGGGTTTTATTCTTGATTTAGGGTTAGAATTTATTCACAAATTGTGGGTTGGATTCAAGCAAAACCAAAAACACGTGAGGATAAGATTTGAGATGCGCTCACTTGAATTGATTCCAAAGAACTTTGCGTGGCGGAGCTCCAACTTCTGTGGCAGCCAGGAAGGTCGAGAGGTCTTTGGTGTTGTCTTTGGTAGCCTGGAAGATCGAGAGGGTTTTGGGCGTGTCTTTAGTAGCAAGAGAGAAGAGGGGCGTCTGCCCTGCGGCTGAGTAGAGAGCGAGCGAGGAAGAGAGGGGCATGGCTTGAATTAATCAGGTTTCACACGCAGGTGGGGTTTCGTTTGATCACACCCCTTCGTTTTATAAAATTCAAACAAATCGTGATAATATATCGATGAAATCACTGTTCCAATTCGTCTATAGGCGTTGGGAAGACTTTTCGTATATATATATATATATATATAGAGTTTATATGAGGTTGCAACCTTAAAATGTAGAATTACAGATGCACCTACAAAATTCATAGGAAAAGATTGATTTAAAATTGAAAAATCCTATAATTGATCATTTCGACATTGAGGTGTATAAATATGAATAATAAAAAAAATATTTTGAGTCTTAAAATAGTGCATTTTGCAATACATTATCTAGACTGTCTATTTTCGAGAGTTTCATATGCTGATAGGTCTACTTGAATTGAACAATTTTCAGAGTTTAAATTTTATAATTAGATATAAATATCGATTTAAATAATACTAGTAATTTTAAACCTAAAATTAATATATTACGTATAACTTAGGTAGGTGCGCCTTATATATATATATATATATATATATAAATATAGGGAAATGTTTATATAAGGTTGCAGCCTTAAAATGTAGAAATACAAATGCAGCTCAACAATCCATTGGAAAAGGCCGTTTTAAAGTTGAAAGACCCTCCAATTGATCATCTCGACATCGAGATGTACGAATGTGTAAAAAGAAAGTTTTTGAGTTGTAAAAATAGTGCATCTTACAACACATTATCTAGACCATCCATTTTCAAGATTTTAACATGTTTACAGATCTAGATTATTAACTATTTTTGATGTTTAAAATTTTATAATAAGATATGAAAATAAATTTTTAGATAATACTAAGAATTGTTTACACCAAAATTACATGTTACAATAAAATTTGGAGGTGCACCTTAATTGGATTCTTTAAGGTTGCAACCTTATTGAAACCGCACCCATATATATATATAGATATATAAACTAGCACTAACGAAATTTTGGCACCAAATTTTGGATGTCCATTTCTCTATTAAACTCGCACTAACGAAAAAATATAAAATATATATTTTTAATAAAATAAAATGACCAAAATACCCTTGAAAGTTTCAAGGGGTATTTCTGTCATTAATTTTTATCTAAAGATTATTGTTAATATTTTTTATAGGTGTGACCCAATGAGAAGATGGCACATACCAAATTTTATATTTAGAAAACTTTTATTAAAAAAGTTAAAAATAAAATACTTTGAGACGTCGGATCTAATATCAAATGGTGAGTGACTCTCTTGATAAAAAATGGACTGCTGGATGGTAAGGGGAGGATAGAACTTCTATGTTGTAGGGGGAGCATAAAAAGCTTTCCCAGAAAAATAATGTCTGAAGATTGTAGGAAAAACATCCAATTATTCGAGGGTGATACCTAAGTTCTTTTCAACTTAAAAAGCTTTCCTTATTGAAAACTCAACCAGTGATTTTTAGGTAAATCATTTGTTTTGTTTTTTTCGGCAAGTAAAAAAAGTGACGCATATCCTCTAATGCGATTTGAACCCCCAATGGACCATTTACCTTGGTATAGGTGGTTACAATTATTACTCAGGGGAGTATACAATGAGACCATTTACCTCAATACAGGTGGTTACAATTAATCTTGACCATTGAATGTGAAATTGGTTATCTATTGACCAAGCTCAAAGTTTAAAAGAAATTTTTTCGAACTTTATGATAGACTTAAGCTATCAGATGGTTATAGTAATTGTCACCTCTTTGTACCAAAGGTCAATGGTCTCTCTTGTATCAGTCTGTAGTTGTATTATAATAAAAGGATTGTATATCGTAAGAGCAATTGCCTTCGCAGCTGAATCACATCACCCAGCACCCAGATGTCTTATTATAATAAGAGGAATGTATATCATAAGAGCAATGGAAAATTGTTTCATGAGTCGGGGATGCATTTCTACATTTACATCCCCTCCCCTGAGGTATAAAGCATCCATTTTAAAGATGGATGCAAATGGGCAGTCCGTCTAAAAATAGCAGAAACTAACAGTCTAAATGTTTTCTTTAAAAGGATTATCATTTTCAATTTTTTAAATTTATGTATTTTGATATTCAAATGTTCATGTTAGAAATTATATGTCTTTAAAAATTAAATAAAAAAATCCATCTCAAAAATAGACTTGTAAAAAGGACTCATTTCTACATGAATTCATAAAAACCGTATACAAAAGCGATTTTCTTCGCAGCCCAATCACATCACCCAGTATTCCAATGTTTTGGAGGAGAAATGTTGGGGTGCCTCATTCCATTGCATATCAACGGTTGTCGATACTTGTAACTCTAGATCTCACTTAAAAGTTTACGGGCAACTTAGTTTTCTTTCCCATGAGATTGTATTCTATGTGCTTTTGGAGCATCACGTAAGTCTACTCCATCTGAAATTTTGGGAACCATTCAAGAATCACTAAATGATTAATTTCAAAAGACGAAAAATTGAAATTTGACTTTGTTAACAAATAGATTTTACCCTCCAAAATTGAGCGATTATGCTCAGTAGAGCTGATAAAAAGCCGGGACAGCCTTGCCTTAGCTCGGCCATAGTCCCTATAGGGCTAGCCCAGGCACTCCTTGACCGGGCTAAAGAAGCCTTGGCTTAGGCCCAGGCTCGATCCTAACTTACTAGGGCAGAGCCAGCCTAGACCAGGCTGGATAAAAAGAAAAATAATCAAGGAAACATAATGGAAAAAAAGGGGGTCATGCCGAGCTGAACGAAACTGGCCATGTCGTGGCCCTAGCTTAGCCCTCGGGCCACAAAGGTCCTAGTTTTTAAGGGTTGGGCTAGGCCAGGCTAGACAAAAAGAAAAATAAACCAAGAAAGCATAATGAAGAAAAAGGGGACCAGTCTGGGCTGACCTAAGCTGGCCATGTCGTGGCCTTGGCTTGGCCCTCGAGCCACATTTGGTAGCCCAAGCCCTAGTCTTTTTGGACCCATCTAGCCTATTTCCATCCCTAATGTTCAATCTTGAGGCCATTTATCTGAAGGGCATGGAGAAAGCAATTTATAATTTTTTTTGCCAAGAGACTTTATACTCCCGTGGGAGTATTACTGTCTATTTGCGTCCTCTAGTAAAACCTGAGTAATTTTAGGACGACCCCAATTGTTTATGGGTGAATTAGGACTCCCAAATTTTGGATATGTAACCTCTTCATTCCATAGACTGGCCTTAATAAATAGGACCCAAATTGCACTCTCTGATGCCCTTGCAGAAAATAAAGTCTCAAAATTGAACAGAAACTATCCAATTTTTGGCGGGTGGAATCTAAGTTTCAGGAAACTCAAAATTCAATTTTTTTTTTTCTTTTGAAGTTTACAGTTATTCTTAGGTCGTTTTCAAATTTTCTCTATTCAAGTTAAATTTCTTACTCTCTAACTGAAAAAAATTTTCTCTAATAGAGTTTCACGTACCCTTTATCATGCTATCCATTAATTCCGATAATATAGTTATTAATTGCTTTGCCATATCTACCTCTTTCTAAAAATTATCTTATATTGTTGTAAGCTTTGTTAAATAAAACAAAATGGAGAGATGAAATTTGAGGTATATTATTGTTAATACGTAAAAAATTAAACAAAGAAAAACTATGAAAATATCCAAAGAGATGATTTATTTAACCATTTATCCCCTTTCAACCATTTGAACTTAAAAACATGTGTTCTTCTACAGGTACTTTGAAATTAAACAGAAATATGTGGGTTAGTGTCAAATTTCTCATCTCTTATGAGTATTTTTATAAATTTGTTTTCAAACAGTATTGTATCTTGGTATACAAAAACTCACCTTGCCTAGGGAATTTGCCTCTTGGCTGAGCCCAGTTAGACAATTGAGTCCATTGAAGGGCTAAAAAACTTGTAAAAAAAAATAAACATTTGAAAAAAAAAATGTATTAAAAGTAAATTCAAACCTAAAAGGACTTGAAAAAGTTAAAAAAAGTTAAAAAATTAAAGATGTGGGTTTGAAAAAAAACCCAATTTACAGTTTGGATATTTTTAAAAAAATCAAAACAAAAGAAAATAAACATGTGGCTGGGGCAAAAAATATTCACTAATCTTTGAGTTTGGAATATTTTAAAAAAAATCCAAACAAAAAAAATAAAAATGTAACAACAGAAAAAACTAATCACCAATCTTTGCAAATAAATATAAATTATGTCACAAAAAATTATATAGCATGACTTTATTCTTTACTAAGTTTATTGTTTTATTTTTTTAAATAATCCCAATTGTCACTCAACTCGGCGTACTCGGCCTAGCACACTATTATATCCTGTTAAAACGCACAACACCCTTATAAAAATTGCATCATGCAATTTTATTTTATTTTTTGAACCTACAAGAACTGGGATGAAATTATTAATAATCAAGACTTCAAGTTTTGGGTTAGTCAACAGAAACACGATTCACTCACAAAATAATATCTGATGAAACTATCCAACTACATAATCCTTTGGTGTTTAAAAAATAAGTAAATGATTACAATGAATTGAAACTCAAAAAAATGAGAAGGTGAAGAGAAGACTAATCACAATTGCAGTTCATATATTCCATTAAAGCTGGAATCGAGGCGAACATCGGACTCGAGACTGTTGTTTTCAGATAATGACATTATGGCATCCTGGTTAAACAAATCTCCCAGTGGAGGAAACTCCTTATCCAGATTAAAATTATCTGGTAAAAGAGGGAGTGAGTCGTATAGTGGCAAATCGGCCAATGAACATCGACTCAAGACCGCCATTTTCAGGTAATGGTGTCATAAGCAATTCTCCCATGTTTCCTATCATGGAATTCTTGCCATATAAGCCTCCCATATTTCCTTCCTCCATCCTGTCATCTTTTGGTTTGAAATAATCTGCTTTTTTAGCTGGTGATACTGGATTTGCAGCTAAACAACCACCTGAATCCAGTTCTTTTGGAGCATCAGAAGGCACAACTCTGGGTGTTTTGGGGAGTGTTTTCTCCACATGTTCTAAAAAGACTGGGTTATCGTAAGCGTCAAGCCAAGAGGTTTAATTGTACCATCCTGCAAATTTAGTGTGGGTGCCCAAAAAATAGAGTCCATCAGCTTCTCACGCTCAACTGCTGTAGAATACTTCACAGTTTCTGAATCCACGGCATCCTTTTCCTCAGTTTTTGAATCAATTTTTTTGGAGCATCAGAAGGGACTGTTCTTGGTGCTTTGGAGAGTGTTTCCTCCACAAGGTCTATAAGATATGGGGTTTTCTTTAAGTCCAAGCCACGAGTTGTAATTGTATCATCGTACAAATGTCAAAGTACAGAGCCTTTAGAAAATTTTTGATGACTAAAGAACTTTTTCAGTCAGTTCCACAATAAGACGACGTATAATGTTCTCAATGTATCATGTAGGGCACTGGATTTACTAAAACAAAAGAAGCTGTCATATAATTTATACCAAAACAAAGTATCAAAAGAAGGAACAAATCCTTGGCTAAAGAAAAAAGAAAATTGGCTGAAATAGAATCCATTTGAAATTTGCAGCACAATGGGTTGTCTGGAAAGCATGGAACAAGAAGCACTACTTTATGACTTGAAATCTTGTTATAATCTATTATTTCAAGATAGGATTAGATGGTCTAACTCCAATGTTGCTGCTGCTTGGAAATAGCCTATACCACATAAGGTACAGTGTTGCATTTGGCTTGCTTCTCTGAATAGGATTTTAACAGTTGATAACTTGATTAAAAAGGGAAAATTTTTAAATGTTTGTCTTTTGTGCAAAGAAGGTGGGGAAACAGTGGCACATCTCTTGATCTATTGTTCCTTTACTTCCCGTGTGTGGTCCTGGCTTTTCTCCACACTTGGGAAACTTTTTGTCATGCCCCATTCAATGGAAGGTATTATCTCTCAGATGTCTTTAAGCCATTTGCCGGTAGGTGGGAAGGTCCTATGGCGGATTTCTAAAGGGGTTATCCTTTGGGAAATATGAAAGGAGAGGAATAGAAGAACCTTCGATGGGAATTCATTGTCATTTGAAAGGCTCATAGCCAAAATTAAGCTATCAATTGGGATATGGCTATCAGTGACTAAGGAGGGTTGTGGTATTCCAATTGTGGATGTTTTGTCTAATCTTCATAATTTGTTTTTCCTTGGTATTTCTCATCCCAGACCGAAGTGCTTTTGGTTGGCACCCGACTTTGGGAGTGTTAAGCTAAATTTCGATGGAAGTGCCTTTGGAAATCCAAGTAGGGCTGGCATTGGTGATGTTGTACTTGACTCCACGGACTGTGTTATTCTCTCCTTTGCTGGTCCGATAGGGGAAAAAACAACAAATTTTGCTAAATTGAGTGCTTTGATGTGTGGGTTGAAAATTTTGTTTGAGAGGAATATTACTAGTAATGTTTGGATTGAAGGGGACTCCTTGAATGTGATAAAATGGTGCACATTGGAACATAAGGTTCCGTGGGAATTGCGATTTTCGTGGTTGCAAATAGTGGATCTAGCTGGACCTTGAATTTTGTTCAATCATGTCTATGGGGAAGCAAACTCCATTGCCAATTCTTTGGCTAAAGGAGGTGCATCGTTACCTTCACTGTTGATTTGTTCTGATGTAATTTCAATAATACTTTTGAACATTTGTTAAAACAAAATAATTCAAACTCAATCGATAATCCCCCCCTCTCGCTCTTTATCCCTATTTCTATGATTTCTTGATCCTACGATCGCTATATTTCAATATCCGTAATTGTAGGTTTTTGATGCTACGTGTTTTGGTTTCTTGATCCTACTGTCTTTGTAATTCAATATTTGTATTTTTAGGGTTTCTTGATGCTACGTGTGTTTTTATTTGAAATGAGAGAGAATTTGAAGAGAGAGAGCTCCAGTAGGGAATGTTGTATCTCAGGTTAATGGGCGATTAGTGCGTATTGGGTGCTCATGCAGGACGCAATTGTGAATTTGGTCCTATAGGCAAAACACAATGACCAGTTTTTTGGTACTCTCTCTTATTATCCTATTTCTTGATTATTTTTCAGGTTGAGAAACGGGAGTTTTCAAGGGGATAGGATAGGATTACCTCTCCTTAGAAGCCTTTTTCTCTCTCTCTCTCTCTCTGTCAAGAACAGAAGTGAAAGCAAAAAGAAGAGATGAAAGCAAAAAGAGAGAGATTTTCTTTCAACTTATTTTTTAAAAAAAGAAACATAAATTAAGATATCCGTTATGAGAATGCTCAACTAACTCCATAAAATAAAATAAAATAAAACCTTAGATGCAAACACCATGAAAAATGTTCTCTTTCTTCCAATAAAAACACCCAAAAAGAAGAAGGAGCAGAATAACAAGGTTTGGTTGATAGTAAAAAAAAGGAAATAGAGAAGTAAATCAAAAAATATGACACACATAAATAAATTCAAGAAGAAGAAGGAGAGGGGGTGGTGGGGGGATTGGGGGAGCGGAGAGAGACAATACAAAGAACTTCTGCATGCGTTAATGGTGATAGAGCAAAAAAAAAAAAAAGCACATAGAGAAGGAGACATACAAGAATGAAAGAAACATACAAAGGAAATAAAATGATATAATTTTGACGTCTTTAACAAACTAAACATACCTGTAACCTGTAAAAAATCCTTTGGAGCAATGGATTTCCACTCTCTCTCTCCTCTTCTGTCTATGTTTTGAGCAATGGGGTGGATTGATGTGAAGGGTCATTATATACGCGTATTTGCGTGGTTTCTTGATCCTACTTTTCCTTATATTTCGAATGAGGAGGAGTATTAAGAGAGAGTGTCAAGAGAGAGAGCTCTCTAGTGTTTTTTTTTGACAATTTATCCTTGTGATTATTTTTCCCAAGAGATAGAATTTATAGAATAGGATATCTACCAAAATCTTATAATAAAGATTTTAGAAGTAGTAAGAAGAAATCTAAAAGACATCAAAAAAATCTTAGCACCAAAACAAACGATCTACTTTTTAGTTTGGACTTCACGGAACCGTAACGAACATCCTACTGCATCTCTATTTCTAATATTCTTCCCATTAAATTAAGATTTGATTAATCATAATCAATAATTCTTATTCATAAATATATCCAATTTTATTGCAGCTGAATAACGAAAAAAGAAGAAGGAAGAAACTATAATCTCATGATTCATATGTTTTGTAAATCACAAAATGAAATTGTTATGAGAAGTTTGGAAATTGGTTTTCTGTAAAAAAACAAGAAATTTGGTATAGTTTTTTTTGAAGTATTTAAAAATTAATGAAAAGAAATTTGAATGATAAAATATTTTAAAGCCGGTAAAATAGCAAAAAAAAAGAAAAAAAAAAGAGGTTCTTTTAAAGGTTATTCACAAAATGAAATTGTTATGAAAGGTTTGGAAATTAGATTTCTGTAGAAACAAATTGTTGTATGTTTTTTGAAATATTTAAAAATTTATGACAAGAAATTTGGAAGATAAAATATTTTAAAAAAGTGGTAAAATAGCAAAAAAAAAAAAAAAAGAGTTCGTTTAAATATTATTCACGAAATGAAATTGTTATGCAAAGTTTGGAAATTGGGTTTCTATAAAGATAAAAAAATGGCATAATGTTTTTTGAAATATTTCGAAATGTATAACAATAAATTTGGATGATAAAATATTAGAAAAAAAGTAGATTAGCAATAAAAAAGAAAAACGCTTTTAAATATTATAATAAGAAATCATATATTTTGTAAATTACAAAAATTAAATTGTTATGAAAAGAATGCAAATTGGTTTTCTGTAAAAAAAAAAAAAACAGGAAATCGTAAAATTTTTTGGAAGAATTAAAAAGTTATGACAAGAAATTTGGATGATAGAATACTTTAAAAACATGAAATATTTTTTAAAAATAATTTTATCTCTCTTTCTTATATGGTTTTTATTTTTTGGGTAAGTTAGTTGGGGAGAACGCTCCTTACCTGTTTTTCATTGTTAAATAAAAAATAAAAAGTTTGCAGCTCATTACTTTTTAACCCTAGAAAGGGATACCTCTGCCAAATCCTGAGTTATAGCATGGCAAATAAAATCCGGCGGTTGAGAATACCAAACAGTAGCTTCTAGACGACATGTAGCCCTCTTTGCAAGAATATCAGCAACCATATTAGCCTCATGAAAAAATGTGGGAGATAGACCACCCACAATTAGAAAGACGTTTTCGACAATTTAGTGTAACTGTATATAACCCCCATGGTGGTCGAGAGCATTCACACATAACATTAACGAGCAATGTTGAGTCACTCTCAATATGAATAGGGTAGCACTGAAGCTTTCCAACCAGGATCAAACCTTCTGCAAGAGCGACGAATTCCGCATAATTATTAGAAGCAATTCCAAAGGGTTTGGCAAATGCTGCAATAAAAATACCATCAGAATTCCTAATAACACCACCCCCCCTTCTTGGTCTGAGTTATGTAATGAAGCCCCATCAATGATTTGCTTGAAATGGTTAGGGCTAGGAAACATCCATGTCACTGAAGTAATAGTTTTATCCCTCTGGAAAAACTATTTGAACTTTAAGTTATCAATTATCGCCTTTTTTGACGAAGGAAAAGTCTAGGATTTAACATCAGCTAACTCCCTAACATGAGAAATGATTTGTGTAACCAATTGCTCCCTTCTAGTCAACCTATCCTGGAAATTGTTCGATTGCGTTTTGCCCATAAGAACCGTATAGTTGTGAAGAATAGAGAAGTTCAAATATTGAAGAGTCTATTTGATTTGAATCTAAATGCTAACCAGTTTCTCAACATAATAGGAATAGAAGTGCCTAAGATGAAGCATTTACCATACCTCCATGCCACCGACCTTTATATAGCCAGCGAGAAATCACAAAGAAATAAAAGATGACATGGATTGTCATCACTATTTTTACAAAAGGGACATACAGGAGGAGCTATAGCAATTCCATGCTGCTGCAACAGAGAAATAGAAGGTAACCGACGATGAAGGGTCAACCATGAAAACCATTTAGCTTGGGGATGACATTTTGCAGACCACAAGGTTTTGAAAAACATTTGAGTGGTTCCCTTTTTACGAATAAACTCCCAAGATCCTTTAATTAAGAACAAACCGCTCGACTGACATAAAAAAAATCCTTGTGTTGTTTTAGTGGAAGAATAATACTCTCAACCTCCTTCCATATCTATGTCAAAGAACCTGATACCGGCAAGGGTAATACTCATGATTGAGGAACACCGCCAATATGATCAGAAACCTTTGGCATAGCAACCTCAGGGTCCTGATGAATGGTCATACTATAAGATTCCCATATCGACCTTTCTGATAGGCATGGGTCTGCCCAAAAATCTACTAGCCAACCATCTCCAGTACATTTGACATTATCCTTTAGATGAGATAGTCCAGTCCGAATACCCTTCTAAGCATAAGATTAATATCTTTTTTATTTAGTCTCTCATATGGAAGAGTTCATGAAATAGCGATGCTTAAAGAATCAAGCATAAAAAGATGAAGGATATGCTAATATTCTCCATGCTAATTTCATCATCACTGCAATATTAAAATCCCCTATATCACGGACTCCTAGTCCCCCTTCTGCCTGAGGTAGGGACATTGTATTTAATTTAACAAGATGAATTCCCTTCTTTTACTTGGATCGAATACTCCTTTTTTTAAAAAAGAAAAACTCAACTTGATTATGAATTGGCTATGGGCGTACATGGGTATTTATTGAGAGTTCCAGTTCTTTTTGCTCCATACTTGGAATCCTGAAAGAACACAAAAAAAATTCTTAGACAATCTCGGAAACTTCCCAACTCAATGGTTACTAATCCTTCTAGGATTGAAACCCCACCTTGATTAGAAACCCCACCTTTTATAAATGTAATAATTTATGGAAACTAATCCTCATTACAATAAAGACTCAATAATGGAAAAAAGAAACCTAGCCCAAAGGAGTTTATCACTAATTTTGTTGGCAGGCTTTCTAACATGACTTGGAGCTCAATTCGACTGAATTATGAAAAAATCAAAAGAAATATGGCTACTAGATGATGAAGAGATCTTGGATTTAAGCTCTGAAGAGAATCTTAAGCGTTGACTAAAAATTATTCTTTTGTTAATGACCGGTACGTCTATTATAGCGCCTCCCAAATCCTAGTCTACCCATACTTGAACTTTGAAACAATCAATAACGCTTCCTAATCAAATTAGAAGATAAATTCCATGGTTTTAATTGATATAGGAAAGAATTTTTAGTTCCTAGAGACTAATAATTCTAAACCCATTACAATTGGGAAATAGTTAGGGACTGGAAATTTTTAAATTTTGATGCAGGACCAATGGAGTCCGGCTCGTACACAAATGTGACATCATCATCATCATCATTTTAGCCTTTTCCCAGTTAATTGGGGTTGGCTACATGAATCTTAGCTCTCCATTCTGCTCTATTAAAGGCCATATCCTCAGTGAGGCCATAAGTCCCTATATCTTTCTGGACTACTTCTAACCATGTACTTTTGGGCCTACCCATTGCCCAAAGGGGATTGAAGAATTCTAAGGAGTTTTAGGTTTCTTCAATGACTAGTATAGCAAGGTTTTGGGCTCTATGAAGGTTTCCTAGTTTGGGTAGAATTGGATAAGACAAGGTTTTTAACGATTTAGAACTAGGGTTAGGGTTATGGGGAATTGGTAGTTTAAGGGCAATTTTAGGGTAGGTTTAAAGGTTTCTAAAGAGTTAATTCTTGTTGTAATTTTGCAGTTCCAGTGAGAGGAGGATGAATATGGATTCTAAGCTTGAATTGGAGCAAATCTAGGGTTTAAACTCAAGTTTGAAGGAATGTAGTGTAGGTATGTGGTTGGAGTTGCTTTTAAGCTAGTTTACTTAGGTTTTAGAGATGTTTGGTTAGGGTTTATGAAGGGAATGGACGATGAATTTGGTTGTAGGGAATCTTGGATGGGGATGTGCCTCACAAGAGGGGAAAAGAAAAAAAGCTTATGTGGGAAAATATCCAATCTCCAATCCCTATACTTAAACTCTTGAAAGTGTAGAAAACAAACACCTAAGCATTTTAAGAAACTATCCAATCCAATGGTTTCTAATCCAACTACGATTGGAACCTTACTTTTTAGAAGCAGAATTGTAACTTATGGAAACTAAGGGCTTGATAATGAAAAGAAATAAATCTACTGCACTTAGGAAAATAAGTTTTGTTACTAATTTTGAAAGGCGTTCAACCATGATTTGAAATCCGAAACATTTGAGTTATGATTAACCCATAAAATATATGGGTTTTAGATCTTAAACAGATCTTTCATTCAAGCTTTGAATCAACCAAAATGAATATTTGTAAGAAGTTACCCTTTTGGGAAGCATTCTACATCATCACTGCTTTTTAAGCATTTGGGATGATAATTTTGATTGTGATGATAATAAACATTATGGTGTTAATTTTAATGCAGTTCAAGATTATTGTAATCTAGATTTGATAGCAGTCATATGGAAGTTGATTGTCATTTTCCTAGATTAGGCTTCTTGATGGACTTATCAATTGCACCCAGGTGATATGTTCTGATCTAGTTGTAGATATGTTATAGTGCTTGACATGATCAACAGAAGTACTATCATCTACCCATATTGATGCTCAAATTTGAGAGGTGTATGTGCATGTTAAGATATATACATATCTATATAAGTGTCCTATGCCTTTGACATCCATGTATACATATAAAAAGTATTGGTTCATGTCACTGCTCAAGAATATATATGTATTTGTTATTTTCATGACAGCCCCTTTTACAGTTTCCAATTTTTAGTTGATTTGATGGGAAATTTGATGAACTATTAGATATCTAAAAATAAACTGTGTAGATAGAGTATTATTTCAAAGGATGAGACATTTACAGGGGGTGTCACTAGAATTCCAAAGGGCTTATTTTTGTCCCTTTGAAATAAAAATTGTTGGAATTATGGCATTTCAAGGCCTTGTATTTTGTCAGCATGGTTTTAGGTCACAGTGGGAGTAACCAAGAATGTTGCGGCTATGGGAATCTTTGCAGACTGTGGTCCAGATAGGACTGAATAACCCTGATTACATGAGGCCAGGTTCTTGGACCGTGTTATGAATCGAGAGGTTTGAGGGTTTCCTCTAAACAGGGTCAGTGTGTGTGGGCACGTCATGTGGTGGGAGTCAGGGCTTGGGGATTAGTGGATCCTGATATGTTTGAGATGTTTGAGATGTTTTCTGTGTGTGAAAAGCCCTATGTGAGTAAACTGGGCTCTGAGAGGGCATGAACCCAAATCCCTGACGTATGTAGTTTCCTCACAGCATGTGCACTAGACGAGGTATTTTCAGAAGCTGTTCCGATGAGGTAAGATCCATCTATCAGAGCTTGCATATGTGGTGAGGGAGGACCCCCGTATTCGTAAGAGTGTATGTCCTCGGGGCGACACCTGAAATCCGTTGAACGCCTAGAGATCCAACCACCTACTGGTTAGCTTTGACAGGTTCAATTGTGTATTTTGACGTAAGTCTGTGGCACATAGGGCCTAGCAGGTTGATAAGAGAAAGTGGTCTGGGTTTCTGGATCTAACCTAGTGAAGTACCTTGAAGCCCACCCTCTTGAAGGATCCTAATTTTCTAATTGGATTTATTTGAAGTGCGAGACTGTGTCGTTTTATTAAACAATGATTAAAAATAATTTATCATGATTTTAAAGAATTTTTGGAAATTTTATTTCAAGGAAAAATGACTTATTTAAATTGTTGGTGAGTAATTCCAAACTAGGACATTCACACGTGTGGCGTATGGCACACAATTGAAGGAAGCCAAAATAGAATAGGATTTTCAATCCCACATGATACAATTGATTGGCTGATGTTTCAAAATTCAACAATGTGTGCCACACGTGGAGCCCATGAGATTGCCACGTCGTTGCCCTATAAGCATGATGTGGGAAGACCTAGGGTTTGGGCATATGTGATTGTTTGGTTTGTATACATAATTATGATATGTGTAGTTTGTGTAGACCACATGTGTGAAGGCATGTGTTCATACAAGTGTGTGGG
>NW_006499969.1:1173510-1186916 GCF_000471905.2 Amborella trichopoda | reverse complement strand
GGTGCAAGTTTTAAGTGGGACGGATGGAGGAGAGAGAGTGGGATGCCCCACACATCTCATCTTGCACTTTTCTTTGAAACCAATGGTTGAGATTAAGTGTTTTCAAATGGATGGTCATGATTTGTTTAAAATCAAATTAGGGTTTGACGTGAACATATGAAATTATGGGAAATATGGAGTTATTTTTGGGCATAGTGATAAAAGTGTTTTTGATCATCACCAATCATATGATAGCTACCAATGGTGATTGATTAGGCTAGGACGTTAGCCTCTGTCAACCCTTGGATCGCTCAATGGATGGCCTAAATCAAATCTAAGATAAAGCCCACACTTTGAACCTTTTATAAAAGGGAGTCATACTCTACCTCATTAATAATCCTCTCCCACTTCCTTCCTCATTTTTTTGAAAATCCCATAGAGAGCTATGCCCCACTATCATTTCCCTTGCTTTTGCCTCTTGAGTTGTTGAGCTTCCTTCAAGAAAGAGAGAGTAGTCTTCATCCCACAATGGAGTTCCAACTTGATGATTAGCATGCACCTACCCAATGCACTTACCTTCCATCTGGCTGTGGATGTGTTACTGCTACAATATCTCATTACAGTAAGCTAAGTGACCTCATTTTATGGGTGGAGTGCAATCAAAGAGATTTCCAATCAAGATTAATCAGGAGGAAACAATTGCTTCGACATATCATTTCTCATCTTCGGGAGTTAGCAGATGTTAAATCGTGGGCATTTTGTGTCTCAGAAAAACTGATTATCGACGATCTCTTGTTCAATTGGAATCAACAGAGGGATCAGTTGGCTATCGCGGTGGCGTTGTCATTTTCTAGCCCTAATCATTTCAAGTTAAACATTGATGGGGCCTCCTTACATAACCCAAGTCGAGCAGGTTGGGGGGGAGGGGGGGTTTGTGTTATTAGATACTGTGACAGTGTTTTTATTGTAATGTTTTCAAAATCTTTTGGAATCGCTTCCAATAACTATGCGGAATTATGTGCTCTTGAAGAGGGTTTGGTTCTAACCGTTCTGCTAAATTGTTTCCCTCTTTAGATTAAAAGTGACTCAATTTTGCTCGTTGAAGTTATTCATGAATGTTGTTGACCTCCTTGGAAGTTATATACAATTGCAGCATATTGTAGACAACGACATTCTAATCATGGATGGTCTTGCTTCCACATTTTTCGTGAGGCCAATATGGTGGCCGATATTCTTTCAAAGAGGGCCACATCTCTTTTACAAGCCATTGTTTGGTCTTCCTGTCTACCGGACTTTATTTCCCTTGCATTACATTATGATTTGTCACAGGTGCCCTGTTCCAAGGCTATAAAGAAATGAGCTGTAACTGTCTTTATTTTAAAATATTAATAAAAAACGGGTAAGGGGCCTTCTTTCCCATTGACTTATCCCAAAAAAAAAGTGACCTCATTTACTCCCTTTTGAACTTTATTGATCATGTACAGTATGAATCCATGGTGTGGTTTTGATCTTAATATTTCCAAACTGTTATGTGTTTATGCTGCTGTAAATCTGGCCCTTATCATCCATAACAGCGAGTTCCAGCTATGTTTTTAAAGTTTACTTGGTGGCCTCTTGATCCCATCTTGTGTTATGATGTCCCTAGCATTTGTGGTTGCTATGGCATGTGTTTTGGTGTAGTTTGGAATGTGTTTCTATAGTATGTTGAGAGGCTATCCCTTGCTGTAAAATCGATTGTCTCAGGCCATAACAGTAAGTTGCACTCTCCCGTGCCCCTTTGTTGGTAGAAGGCCATAGCACACCCTTGTGTTAGAACCACACCATATATGTCCAGTTTTAGCCAGTTTTCTCCCACCTAATTCTCTCGTCGTTTTGTTTCCCATATGAGGTTCATTTTCACCCATATTTGATGTGTGAGGTAGTGTGACATGTTACTTGTTCTTCCCATGATTAGATGTGTGCCATCCCTCTTGCATTATCGATAGGAGTGGTAACAAGGGTTGTATTGAAACCGTGCTAGTAGTCGCGCGGTGGTTGAGAATTAAATCGGCTTCCAAAAGTCATGTCAAACTTGTGCACACTGGATTATATTTACCATTTATTTTTCTCAGTATATTGTGAAATGAAAAAGTGTTGTTATCTATGAGTACTCAATAATATTGAAAATGGATCGTCTAGATAGTGCCTTACAAGATGAATTATGTTTAGGACTTGAAATTAAAATTTTATTTTCTATCCATATATATCAAGGTCAAGATGATCAATTGGAGAATTTTCTAGATATGAAACAACCTTTCTCAATGGGTTTTTGAGGTGTCCCTTACTTCTACAGTATAAGGTTGACACCTTATATAAACTTTTCCCATATATATATATATATATATATGAGAAAATATTGAATGCGCGAGGTCGCGTATTTGGGTCTAGTGTGCCAATGGGTAAGATTTTTACCATCTAATCGGACGCCTCAAAATCGATGGGTCTGAAATTCAAACCCACTGCCTCTCTCACTCTATCACGGTCCCTCTCTCTCTCTAAGCACACCATCTCTCCACCATCTATGAAACTCCTCTCTCTCTCTCTGACATACTGCCTCTCACTCACTCTATCATGCTCCCTCTCTCTCTCTCTAAGCATTAGCTGAAATGCTAAAATGGGGGTTCGCGAACCTAAAAATCCCTCTCTCTCTCTACTACGGATGAGGAATCGGGCAACAGATGGGACTGTAAAATCAAGTGCACTTTGATGACTATTTTTTTTTAAGCTCCTTCTTTCATATTGAACATGAAGCATTTTGATGCTTGCATTATCAGCAAGAACCTGTGTGTATGAAATGCCAACTTTTGGGGGTTTAGGTTTTACCGACATTGAATGTCTTACACAGAGCACTTTTTTTTTTTGATTGATGTTATTTTTAAAGCTCCTTCATCCGTATTAAACAAGAAGCATTTTGATGCTTGCATTATCAGCAAGAAACCGTATGTATGAAATGCCAATTTTTGCGGGTTTCGGTTTACAAACATTGAATGTCTTACGCAGAGCACTTTTTTTTTTATTGTTGCTTTTTTTTAAGCTCAGTCATCCCATATTGAACATGAAGCATTTGCAGTAAATGAAGCCATTTGATATTCCTTTATTAATCGATCACAGATTTTGCTTGCTTATGATCTCTACAAATTAATTGATATGAAATGCCAACTTTTGGAGGTTTCGGTTTATAAACATTAAATGTATTACACAGAGCACTTTTTTTTTATTGTTGATTTTGTTTAAGCTCCTTCATCCATATTGAACATGAAGTATTTTGATGTTTGTATTATCGGCAAGAAACCGTGTATATGAAATGCCAACTTTTGGGGGTTTCGGTTTTACAAAGTGTCTTACACATAGCTACTTTTTTTTTTTATTCTTGTTTTTTTTTAAGCTCCTTCATCCATATTGAACATGAAGCATTTTGATATTTTCTTCATCATTTGGGAAATGATGGGGAGCGCGATTTCTTTTGGATGCCAATTGACCATGGTTGCTTATGAATGCCAATTTACCATGGTTGCTTATGGATGCCAATTTACCATGGTTACTTATGAATCATGTCTTGCTTATTTAAAGTTTGAAGTATAGCATCCGTAATTGTTTATTCAAGTTGGATGATGACTTGTTTATGTGTTACTTACATGATAAGGATCATGTGTCTTGTAAGAATTTATGAGACGTGATGCTATTGATCCATGTTTACGGCCTGACTCTCCCCAACAAAAATGCTGGGCTGAACAAATATAAAAATATTATTAAGTTCACATATTCAATAATGTAGATTGTTTCCAATAGAGAAAAGGCAAAGAACTTCTGATTGTAGCTTATGTTCCATGTTTTTTTGAGGAAAGGTTAACTTTGTATTAAAGAATTCTTTACCACATGTGGGGGTCTTGGTTTCTTAGTGATTGAGCATAATGTTTTGCTTTGATGCATCATCACTTTTTTATCATGTAATCCAAGCTACATTTGTTATTTCACATGATGAATAGCACGTCTCAAGTGATGACCTGTTGCTTGCACATTTACAAAATCCATGCTTCAATGAATTTGGTGGTGATTTTCAGATTGGTTCACTTCTCATTTGTATCATTATGTTCTGTTCAACTTCCCTTCGGATAGTTATTTTTTATGGTCACTGTTATCTTAATTTATCTTTGAACTTGGACTATATTCTTTGGCTCTGTGTAAGTGTTACGAAAAAGTATAGTGCTTAGCCCCCACTTTTGTATATTGAGATGTTATTATGTCTATATAAAGGTTTGAATACATATATTTATATAGTTTGTCTTTTTATGTAGGGTTACTTGAAAAACTTAGATGGATCACACCGTTTCAGATTGTGTGTTAGCTCCCACTTGTGCAATGGAAGACACCAATGAGCTCATGGAGCAGGTTCCTTATCTTGCAACCCCTCCTAGAAATTTCACAGAAATACAAGATGGAGAACCTAACTCCTCAAATAAACTCTTAGAAACAAATGTACCCGGTGTAGGAATGGAGTTTTCTTCAGAGGAAGATGCAATTGAGTATTATAAAGCTTATGCATTGACGAAAGGTTTTGGTATCTGTAAGGGCACTACCCATAATGAAAAAGGTGAAAGGATTCACAGGGAAATTATTTGTTCTAAGGAAGGATTTCGCAAAGCAAAAGATCAAGTCAGTGGAAAGGAATTTCCTGAATCAAGGTGTGGGTGTAAGGCTAAGCTGGGAGTCACTAGAAAAGCGGACAACAAGTGGGTTGTGACTAGGTTTATTGATGATTACAAATATTCAATAGTAAGTCCAAGGAAAGCTTGTTTAATTCGCAGCCACCGAAAATTGTCTAGTGCCACAAAGTTGATGATAAATTCAATGACTTTGGCAATGGTTAAGCCAAGACATATTCATGATATATTCATAGAGCAAACTGGAGGGATCGATAATGTCATATGTACACAAAAGGATATCGAGAATGAAAATGCTAGTGTTAGAAGGAAACTAAGAGGAGAAGATGGTAGTCCAATTATGTAATGGCAGTATAAAATGAAAGAATCAAATCCATCTTTTTTCTATAGATTGAAATTAGATGAAGACAGTCACATTCTCAGCATCTTATGGGTAGATGCGACATATAAAGTTTCATATCAATGCTTCTCTGATGTGGTTACATTTGATACCACATACAAAACAAACTCTTTTAGTATGTCCTTTGCACCCATACTTAGTGTAAATCACCACTTCAATACAACTTTCTTTGGATTTGCACTCATATTTAATGAGAAGGTAGAATCATTTGTTTAGGTATTTGAAATTGGTTAGAAGCAATGGGTAGACAACAACAGGGCATTATTCTCACTGATCAAGACCATGCAATTTCAGCCGCAGTGAGACAAGGTTTTGACAAAGTGGGCATCATTACTATAAGTGGCATATACTTTCGAAAGTTAAAGAAAAACTATGTCATGTCTTGCGCATGTATCCTTCCTTTTTAGATACCTTAAGGAGTTATATAGCTAGCCCAAAAATAGAAAACTTTGAATTGGAATGGAAATTAATGATTGAAAAATATGAGTTGGATAGCAATGAATGACTAAATAGGCTTTATGGTTGTCGCATGCAATGTGTGGATGCATACTTGACTGGCAAGTTCATAGCGGGTATGACTTCTACCTAAAGAAGTGAAGGGATGAATAAGCATTTCAAGTCGTACTTGACATCCAAAACTAGCTTACGTACATTAATAGAAAGATGTGCAAAGGTGCAAGATAAGAAGGCATGAAAAAAAAAGGAACACGACTTAAAAGATTTTCAATCTACTCCAATATTAAGAACAACTTATTTATTTGAGTCACATGCATAAAACATATATACTCAAAAGATTTTCAAGATATTTGAAGAAGAGGTTGACAATTGTATGAATTTAATGAGTGAATTAGTTGATGAAAATGGACAGCTTGCCACTTTTAGGGTGGCCGATATGGGAACCAGATCTAGTTCATACTTGGTGCAATTTAATGCTCATGAGAAGAAGGCTTCTTGCAATTGTCACTTATATGAGAGGCTGGGCCTTCTTTGTCGGCCTGTGTTTGGAAATCCCTCCAGGATACATAATGAGGCATTGGTCAAAGGACGTAAAGAGGGGTTGTTTTGTTGATGACAGTAGCAAACAACTTCATGATACATCTGCATTACCACCCTCCATTCGATATAACAATATCTTGCAGACTGTTCGATACTTCGCTGAGCATGCGTTAGAAAGCATGGAGGTTCATGATTTTGTAATATCTTTAATACAAGATGATATTATAAAGGTTGATGGTAAATTCGATTGTAAGCGACGTCCACTGGTTGACACTATGACCCATGTCAATGATGACACGGGAGCTTCTGGTTCTATTAACACACCAAATGGAAGTTGCAACTGCCTTAAAGTCCTTAATCCTCCATGAGCATGGGCAAAGGGACGGCTGACAAATGGAAGAAAAAAAGCTCGATCAGAGGGATGGAAGCCAGTGGAAAGTATTAGGAAATGTGCAGTTTGTCAGGGCAATGGGCATGACAGAAGAAATTGTCCATCAGTCGTCCGTGAAAAGTACTAATCTATCCCTTTAGATTCATTTGAATTTTCATTGCATTAGTTGTTTTTGCTTTTTCAATAATTAATTATTATGATCAAGGTTGGGCTCTCCATCTAGTTATTCTACATGTTTCCAAGAAATATATGTTAGTAAGCCAACATGTTGTGTATGACTTGGTTTTCTATTCTTGAGATGCTTAAATGGTGAAATGGATTTCCTTTGAAAGTTATCTTACAAGCTCTTAAAGTGCCATTGATGTATAGCTTGTGATTTGTATTTTATGTTTTCCGAACTGATGTGTATATCGGTTAAGAATGTGAGCAGCAATTTTTTCTCCTCTTCGGGTCATTAATTCTTTGCAATCGATGCAGATGATTTTGGATCCTGCTGTTTCAGATGATAGAAGAAAAGGAGGGCAACCTAAGAAACTCGCTCGATCAGGTATTCTTTCATTTTTCAATTGTCATTGCAATTGCAAGGAATACAAAAAACCATTCAAATATTACAAAAACTGACATAAAAAAAAATGGGGAGGAACTATGATTATGCCACTATCTATGAAATGTTTTACTGAAACTTGCATTGTTTAAAACTTTTTAGATCTTAGATACCACTCATGTTCTAAGTGACTAAAATGCATAGCTTTAGAAATGGTGTAAAATTGGCCATTTGATCGTAGGTTTATTTTGGGAAGACAAAGGAGATGGTTTTCAGTCTACGACGACCTCCTGACATGATGCAACAACAACAATATAATTTGAATGTAAAGTCATTTGTAGATCTAGGTTTTTGTTGTGCTCATAGTCATTTGTACATCTGGTTTTTGTTGTACTCAGGTTGACATTTTCAATCCCTATTATCACATTGAAGCAATTTTTTTTTGGGTCAGCTTATAGCATAAGATTTGTAATATTAAAGCCTTCTCAAACATAGGTTTCAATATAATCCATTGGTTTGGATGACGACGTGAGACAAAGAAAAAGAAGTGTATTTTGGAATCTATTGTGTGGGTGTTTGTTCTTTGGCAAGATACAATAAAAAGGGAATCTTCTTTTGCAGGCCTCTATCCACTAACTTGCTCCAATTTTTGTTGAATGCATAAGCGTATCTCTCTCTCTCTCTCTCTCTCTCTTTTGCTATTTTATAAAAATGTACAAAATTGTAGTCCTTGAATGGGGCCAGGTTCAATAGGAACCCTCAAAAGCAGAATGAATGGGGTCAGAAATGCATTGTAGACTTGTAATTAGATGTTGATTATTGTACACATGATGCAAAGCTACCCAGTTATCAATGTAGGGTCAGTTATGTTCATTTCTTTCATTAGTTCAATATAGATTTGTTTTCATGGTTTTACCTTTGGAATGTGAGTTTGTGAAATCAAATTTCACAATAGTGAAGGAAAAAAGAATTAAAATTGAGCCTTATCATTTTACCATTTGGAGAAAGAGAATATAAACACCATTTTTGAGATCTACTCTGAAAATCTATTATGGTCTCCTTGAAGTCCTTTTATTCTCTTTGAATATATGTTGGGTTGTGTTCAAATTTGGCTGATGTTGTTTCTCCAGACTTCCAGTATTATGCAAAGATGGGATTACGTACATGTTTGGTTATACATTCTCAAGACTCTACTGCTGAGTCTTTGTTAGGATGTAAAATTGAAAGTACTCTTATTGCATGTAATGATAACCTATTAGCTGTGAGATTGGAAATGACAAAAGGTAATACTATTTCCTTTTCTTTCTTTCACTTTGGCCTTGGGGCCACATTAGGCATCGTTAGATGAGGTCTTATAGCCCTTACTTGCTATCGGTGGCATTGTCAGCTTGGCACGCCACTACACAAAGGGGAAATACTAGTTCCCAACATCTTATCAAATGGAAAGAAAACAAGCAGTTTGACTCTGCATGTTACTGCAGCAATGGATATTATCAATTATGAGCGCTTATGTTTTGGCTGCACCTGCAGATGCCTATTAAAATTCACCAGGATATGTGATGAAAGAAACACAGAAACCCAACCTTGACTGGCTTCTAACTTGTACCAATGGCCAAGCATAAATAAATTGAAAGAAAATACCCAACAATTAAAAACTAATCAAAAAGCAAATAACCTTCATATCAGTCATTGTTGAAACTGGTAACATACTCAAATTTTATGAGAGTAAACTTCTTACATACTATTGAGTCATATGAAATACTTTTCAATAAAAGTAAGAAACATAAAAGCATTCACTACACACAAGAAAACTAAAACTGTTGCATACGCTCTAAAGCATCAATAATTTGTTGTTGAATGACCATTGGTTCAGGCTTGACCATAATACGCTCTTGCGATTCTTGTGACTGATTGTTCTGGTGTATATCACGCTGTCTCAAGTTTATATTGTAATTCATCCCTTCCATATATTCATCGTACTATTGAAAAAAAATACAATTTCTATAACGATGTACTTAATTTGCATTGTAAATTGCACCGTGGACAGGTTCGCCATTGATATATCCTCCAGCATTTGTGGAAACTGATGACATGCTATGTACTTCAAAGGTCTAGACCTGCATCCCAATTTCATAACAAGGAAACAATGGAAATGAATTTCTCTTGTATAGCATAATCAAATACTAAAGTAACCAATAGA
Organism: Amborella trichopoda; assembly: GCF_000471905.2. The sequence continues at coordinate 1,177,706 of NW_006499969.1, read as the reverse complement.
AAAAAAAAACTCTTACAAAGAGCTTTTCTTGCGACCACAATTATGCGGACCACAAACTAAGTATGATTCATCCAAAACAAGCCTCATTATTGACAGACTGATTGTGTTACACCGACCCCCAAATCAGGTTTGTCAAGGCTCATACGATTAAAGAAAAACCCAAACAAAGTCCTGATTCATTTTGTAAAATGGTTTTGAGCTCATACAATTTTACAGACCATAAGCCAGCATTACACATCGAAGAAACCTCAAAAAACAGAAGAACATAATTTAGTTGCTCTGTGTAAGACATTCAAGCACTCCCCCAAATGTGGCCACAAATTTTGTGATCGATTATTTTGTACAGGTCATAAGCAAGAATCAATCATCCATAAGCAAGCATCAATATAATGGCGTCACTCGTCCATAAGAAAGCATCAGTAAAATGACATCACTCATCCATAAGAAAGCATCAGTAAAATGACATCCATAAGAAGCATCAGTAAAAAGTAAAATAGCCATGGTAAAATGGCATCCATAATAGTTTAGTGGCTTTGTGTAAGACATTCAATCATTGAAAAACCGAAACCCCCAAATGTTGCCATAAAATTTGTGATCGATTAATTTGTACAGATCATAAGCAAGCATTAATCGTCCATAAGCAAGCATCAGTAAACTGGCATCACTCGTCCAAGTGAAAGCATAAGTAAAATGGCATCACTCATCCATAAGCAACCACAGTAAATTGGCATCCATAAGAAGCATCAGTAAACGGCCATGGTAAAATGGCATCCACAATAGTTTAGTTGCTCTGTGTAAGACATTTCAGTACTGAAAAATCGAAAACCCCAAAGGTGGCCAAAAATTATGTGCGATACATATTTCTAAAACAATTTATATGATCATAGTTTTGTTGCTCTGTGTAGGACATTCACGCACTGAAAAACCGAAACCCCCAAATGTGCCAAAAAATTATATGAAAAACAAATTTCTAAAAAAATTTCTATTATCATAGTTTTGTTGTTCTATGTAAGACATTCAAGCACTGAAGAACCGAAACCCCAAAATGTGAAAAAAAATTATGTGAGATACTAATTTCTAAAGAAATTTCTATGATCATAGTTTTGTTGCTTTGTGTAAGACATTCAACCTCTAAAAAACCGAAACCCCCAAATGTGGCCACAAAATCTGTGATCGATTAATTTGAAGAGATCATAAACAAGCAAAATCTGTGATCAATTAATAAAAGAAGATCAAATGGCTTCATTTACTGCAAAATGCTTCATATTCAATATGGATGAAGGACCTTAAAAAAAACAACAATATAAAAAAAAAAAAGAAGTGCTTTGTGTAAGACATTCAAAGGCTGTAAAATCAAAACCCCCAAAAGTTGGCATTTCTTATCAATTATTTTGTAGAGTTCATAAGCCAGCAAAGTCCGCGATCAATTAATAAAGGAAGGTCAAATAGCTTCATTTACTGTAAAATGCTTCATGTTCAATATGGATGAAGGAGCTTAAAATAAAACAACAAAAAAAAAAAAAAAAAAAAAGGTTACTCTGTGTAAGACATGCAATGTCTGTAAAACCGAAACCCCCAAAAGTTGTTGGTATCTCAGAGAAGTTTTTGCCACATTTGGCATTTCATATCGATTAATTTGTAGAGATAATAAGCAAGAAAAATCTGTGATCGATTAATAAAGGAAGATTAAATGGCTTCGTGTTCAATATGGATGAATGAGCTTAATAAAAAACAACAATTAAAAAAAAAAGAAAAAGGTTCTTTGTGTAAGACGATCAATGATTGTAAAATCGAAACCCCCAAAAGTAGGCATTTAGACATACGGTTTCTTGCTGATAATGCAAGCATCAAAATGCTTCATGTTCAGTATGGATGAAGGGGCTTAAAAAAAAAACAGCAATAAAAAAAAAAAGTGCTTTGTGTAAGACATTCAATGTCCTTAAAACCGAAACCCCCAAAAGTTAGCATTTCATATCGATTAATTTGTAGAGATCATAAGCAAGCAAAATCTGTGATCGATTAATAAAGGAAGATAAAATGGCTTCATTTACTGCAAAATATTTCCTGTGCGATATGGATGAATGAGCTTAGAAAAAACAACAATAAAAAAAAAAAAGTGCTCTGTCTAAGATATTCAATGTTTTTAAAACCGAAACCCCCAAAGTTGGCACTTCATATACACGGTTTCTTGCTGGTAATGCAAGCATCAAAATCCTTCATGTTCAATATGGATGAAGGAGCTTAAAAAAAAGCAGCAAATAAAAAAAAAAAGTGTTATGTGTAAGACATTCATTGTCTGTAAAACCGAAATCCCCAAAAGTTGGCATTTCGTATCGATTCATTTGTAGAGATCATAAGCAAGCAAAATCCGGGATTGATTAACAAAGGAAGATCAAATGGCTTCATTTACTGCAAAATGCTTCATTCTCAATATGGATGAATGAGCTTAAAAAAAACAGCAATAAAAAAAAAAAAAAGTGCACTGTGTAAAACATTTAATGTTGGTAAAACCGAAACCCCCAAAAGTTGGCATTTGATACACATGGTTTCTTGCTTATGATGCAAGTATCAAAATGCTTCATGTTCAATATGGATGAAGGAGCTTAAAAAAAATAGCAATAAAAAAAAAAAGTTCTCTGTGTAAGTAAGACATTCAATGTCTGTAAAACCGAAACCCCCAAAAGTTTGCATTTCATATCGATTAATTTGTAGAAATCACAAGCATGCAAAATCATTGATCGATTAATAAAGGAAGATCAAATTGCTTCATTTACTGTAAAATGCTTCATGTTCAATATGGATAAATGAGCTTAAAAGAAAACAACAATAAAAAAATTAAAAAAAATAAAAAAAATAAAAAATAAAATAATGCTCTGTGCAAGACATTCAATGTTTGTAAAACCGAAACCCCCAAAAGTTGGCATTTCATATAGACAGTTTCTTACTGATAATGCAAGCATCAAAATGCTTCATGTTCAATATGAATGAAGGAGCTTAAGAAAAAACAACAATAAAAAAACAGAAGTGCTATGTGTACGACATTCAATGTCTTTAAAACTGAAACCCCCAAAAGTTGGCATTTCATATCGATTAATTTGTAGAGATCATAAGCAAGCAAAATATGTGATCGATTAATAAAGGAAGATCAAATGGCTTCATTTACTGCAAAATGCTTAATGTTCAATATGGATGAATGGGCTTAAAAAAATACAGCAATCAAAAAAAAAAAAGTGCTCTATGTAATACATTCAATGTTTATAAAACTGAAACCCTCCAAAGTGGGCATTTCATACACACGGTTTCTTGCTGATAATGTAAGCATCAAAATGTTTCATGTTCAACATGGATGAGGGAGCTTAAAAAGAAACAACAATAAAAAAAAAAAAGTGCTCTACATAAGACATTTAATGTCTATAAAACCGAAAACCCAAAAGTTGGCATTTCATATCGATTAGTTTGTAGAGATCATAAGCAAGCAAAATCTGCGATGGATTAATAAAGGAAGATCAAATGGCTTCATTTATTGAAAAATGCTTCATGTTCAATATTGATGAATGAGCTAAAAATAAAACATCAATATAAAAAAAAAGTGCCCTATGTAAGACATTCAATGTTTGTAAAACCGAAACCCCCAAAAGTTGGGATTTCATACACACGGTTTCTTATTGATAATGCAAGCACCAAAATGCTTCATGTTCAATATGGATGAAGGAGCTTAAAAATAAACAACAATAAAAAAGAAAAAAGTGCTATGTGTAAGACATTCAATGTCTGTAAAACCAAAATCCCCAAAAGTTGGCATTTCATATCGATTAATTTTTAGAGATCATAAGCATCCAAAATATGTGATCGATTAATAAAGGAAGATCAAATGGCTTCATTTACTCTGTAAAAAAAAAAAAAGGATGAAGCAACAAGATTCGCCATACTTGAAATGGGGGAAATTTCACAAATCTTACTTATTGCATGTTTGTGCTGCAAAGTGCGCTTGATTTTACAGTTCCATCAGCTGCCCGGTTCTTCATCCACAGTAGAGAGTGAGAGGGATTTTCAGGGTTCATGAGCCCCCATTTCATCATTTCAGGCAATGCTGAGAGAGAGAGAGAGAGAGAGAGAGAGAGAGAGAGAGAGAGAGAGAGAGAGAGAGAGAGAGAGAGTAGAGAGAGAGAGAGAGAGAGAGAGAGAGAGAGAGAGAG
>NW_006499969.1:1136493-1164041 GCF_000471905.2 Amborella trichopoda | reverse complement strand
AGAGAGAGAGGTTTGAGGATAGGGACCTCGGAACACTCATGAATTGAGGCCTGCTCAATCCAAAGGGCGGGGAGGGGGGGATGGGGATCTAAGGATTCGAACCTCGGAATCCTCAGACCGCCTGGGCACTATCATACTAATGAAAACACTAAAAAAATAAAAAATAAAATGCGGTCCGAAAATGGCATCTTCGTACCGTGCGGCAATTTGAAAAAAAAAATAACACGGGTGGACCAACCTTCGACGTAATATTTTCCTGGATTTGCCTCATTTTGTAGTTTAGGTAAAGTTTTTGGGTCCGTATGTAATTCAAACTTCATTTTTATTGAATATGGATTAATCGCACACAGTGAAAAAAGATGTACTAGTGCATGAACACTGAGGAATATAAAAAAAACTTACGTGTAATGAACCTTTGATGCTCTTCGTTTTAGATGCTTGTCTTTTCAAAATCAGAGAGATGAAGCAGTGTTTGATTACTCGGATCGCCTGAGCACTTCCCCTAAAGTTTGGAGCACTTCCCTAATAACAAAAAAACTTAAAAAAAAAATGCGGTCCGAAGATGACATCTTCAGACCAAGAGACAATTGTGAAAAAAAATACTGGTGATCCGACCTTTCACGTAATTTCAACCAAAATTACCCCTTTTCATTTGCAAGGTAAAGATTTTGGGTCCGTACGTAAATCACTTTTAATTTTTAGTGAATATGGATTAATCGTAAATAGGATTAGGGAAAAAAGATTTAATAATGCATGAATTGGTGAGAAAAAAACAGAACTGGTGTGTATTGAACATTAGCTCATCATTTCAAAATCAAAATCAGAGTTATGGAGCAGTGTTTGATTACTCGGGTGAGCCAACTCGGACTCGCCATCTTGGAGAGATTCTTGAGTTGGGTGGTCCAATTTTGGGGCCTTAAGAAAATTAAAAAAAAAGTATACAAAATTAAAAAATACTAAATTTATTTTTAAAACATTTTTGTATATTTTTAATCATTTTGGCAAAGATTAGAAAGTGTTTAGGCCATGAGTGTTAATTTATGCGCATTTCCTTCATTTTAGATTATTTCTAAAATCTCCTCGTCACTTATTTATTTTTTCAAAGTCTATTTTTTAACTATTTTTTTCACCTCATTTAGACACGTTTAGTTTTATTTTGTTGTAGACATATTTTTCCTAGTTTTTAGAAATTATTTGTATTTTTTAAATTTTTAACACTTTTTGGATTGGGGAGCCCAACTCAGGCTGAGTTATTCGGTTTGCGCATGGATCAGCGAGATTTTCAGCATTGCAACATCTTTTTTACACCATTTGAAACTACACCTTGCTTTAAGGCATCAATTTTCTAGCAATGTTACCTCGACACTCCACAAGGCGTTGAGTATCACTTGTCGACATGTGCCGATTGTTCGACATGGGGACATAGACAGCTACATCGTAGACACATGATTGTATACAGTTAAACGCACATTCAAAATCTATGGTAGAGGACTTCAAGATGTAGTGAGTGACTTCAAAACAAAATAAATACAAAAGGAAAGGAAGAAAATTCAAATCGTACGCATTGTATGCCAGAAAAAACTAGTGTCTAAAGATTGTAAGAAAAACATCCAATTATTCGAGGGTGATATCTAAGTTTTTTTTAACTCAAAACCTTTACTTATTGAAAAAATCGACCAGTGATTTTTAGGTAGATCGTTAGTTTTTTTAAGGTTAGTAAAAAAAAGTGACGGATATCCTCTAATGCGATTTGAACCCCAAATTGGGCTAAAATTTCAATTAAATAAATGCGCCATGTAGCTATTTTGTCGACATGTGTCTTATACTCCCGCAAAAGAATTATATATATGTTTACTAATTATTACTTAGGAGAGTATACAATAAGACCATTTACCTTTGTATAGGTGGTAACAATTAATCTTGACCATTGGATGTGAAATTGAGTATCTATTGACGAAACTCAAAGTTTAAAAGAAATTTTCTCAAACTTTATGACACACTTAGGATATCGTATTTCATATCGGATAGTTATAGTAATTGTGACCTCTTTATGCCAAAGGTAAATGATCCCATTGTATACATTCCCTAATTACCCTTGTATCCGTCTGTAATTTTATTAGAATAAAATAATGTATATCATAACAACTGTCTTAGCTCCCCAATTACATCACCCAACAGACATATATCTTATTATACTGAAAGGAATGTATGTCATGAGAGCAATGGAAATTTTTTTCATGAGTCGGGGATGCAATTCTTCATTTATATCCCTTGAGGTATAAAGCATCCATTTTAAAGATGGATAGAAATGGGCAGTTCGTCTAAAAAAAGTAGAAACTAACAGTCTAAATGTTTTCTTTATAAAGTTATGAATCTCAAATTTTAAAATTTATTTATTTTCATATTCAAGATATCCATGTTAGAAATTATGTCTTTAAAAATTAAATAAAAAAATCCATTTCAAAAATAGATTTTTAAAAGGGACTCATTTCTACATGAATTCATAAAAACTGTATACAAAGGAATTTTCTTCGCGGCCCAATCACATCACCCAGCATTCCAATGTCTTCATGGAAAAAGGTTGGGGTGCCTTATTCCATTGCATATCAACGGTTGTCGATGCTTGTAACTCTAGATATCAATTAAAATTATAAGGGCAATTTCGTTTTCTTTCCCATGTGTATACTATGCTCCTTTGGAGGATCACGTAGGTCAAAAGGAGCATCACGCAGGTCTACATTTGAAATTTTGGGAACCATTCAAGAATCACTAAATGATTAATTTCAAAAGAAAAAGAGTTGAATTTTGAGTTTGTTGACACTTAGATTTTACCCTCCAAAATTAAGCGGTTATGTTCAGTAGAGCTGATAAAGAGCCGGGACGGCCTTGCCCTATCCTGGCCGTAGTCCCAATAGGGCTAGCCCAAGCACTCCTTGACCGGGCTAAAGAAGCCTTGGGCTAGGCCCAGGCTCGATCCTAACTTACTAGGGCTGAGCTAGCCTGGACCTGGCTAGATAAAAGGAAAAATAAATCAAGGAAACAAAATGGAAAAAAAGGGGGTCAGGCCAGGCTGAATTGAACTCGCCATGTCGTGGCCCTAGCCTGGCCCTTGGGCCACAAAAGGCCCTAGTTTTTTAGGGTCGGGCCAGGCCAGGCTAGGCAAAAAGAAAATAAATCAAGAAAGCATATTGAAGAAAAATGGGACCTGTCCGGGCTGAATTGGGTTGGCCATGTCGTGGCCTTGGCTTGGCACTCGGGCCACATTTTGTAGCCCAAGCCCTAGTTTTTTAGGGCCGGGCAGGGCAATCTAGCCCATTTCCACCCCTAATGTTCAATCTTGAGGCCATTTACTTAAAAGGCATAGAGAAAGCAATTTATAGTTTTTTTTTGCCAAGAGATTTTATATTCCCGTGGGAGTATTACTGTCTATTTGCATCGTCAGGTAAACCCTGAGTAATTTTAGAAAACCCCAATTTTGGGTGAATTAGGACTCCAAAATTTTGGACATGTAACCTCTTCATTCCAAAGATTGGCCTTAATAAATAGGATCCAAATTGCACTATCTGATGCCCTTGAAGAAAATAAAGTCTCCAGATTGAATAGAAACTATTCAATTTTGGGGGGTGGAATCTAAGTGTCAGGAAACTCAAAATTCAATTTTCTTTCTGCTTTTGAAGTTTATAGTTATTCTTAGGTAGTTCTCAATTTTTCAACTTTGAAAAAAATCCTCCCAAGTGTACGTACTTTATTTTTTTTTTGTTTTTCCTTTTGTAGGATCGTAATATACGTACTATTTTTTTAATCCTCAACGCTAGTAATAAGGAAGCCAAATTTTCTCTATTCAAGTTAAATTTCTTACTTTCTAATTGAAACAAATTTTCTCTAATAGAGTTTCATGTACCCTTTATCATGCTGTCGATTGATTCCGATAGATAGTTATTAATTGCTTTGCCATATCTACCTCTTTCTAAAATTTATCTCATATTGCTGTAAGCTTTGTTAAATAAAACAAAATAGAGAGTTAAAATTTGAGGTATAGTATTGTTAATACGTCAAAAATTAAACAAAGAAAAACTAGAAAAACATCGATAAGAGATGATTATTTAACCATTTATCCCATTTCAACCATTCCAACTTAAAAACATGTGTTCTTCTAAACCAAAATATGTGGGTAAGTGTCAAATTTTTCATCTCTTATGAGTATTTCTTTTAATTTCTTTGCGTATATGATCAATTTTGAACTTCCATAAAAAAAAAAGAAAACAATACTATATGTTGGTATACAAAAACTCGCCTTGCTTAGGGAACTTGCCCCTTGGCTAAGCCGACTTACACAATTGAGTCCATTGAAGGGCTAAAAGAAAATGTAAAAAAAAACTAAAAACGTGAAAAAATAAAAATGTATTAAAAGTAAATTCAAATCTGAAAGGGCTTGAAATAGTTAACAAAAAAGTTAAAAAATTAAAGATGTGGTTTTGAAAAAAAACCAATTTACAGTTTAGATATTTTAAAAACCTCAAAACAAAAGAAACTAAAAATGTGGCTGAGGCAAAAAATACTCACTAATCTTTGAGTTTGGGATATTTTAAAAAAATCCAAACAAAAGAAAATAAAAATGTAACAATGGCAAAAACCAATTACCAATCTTCGTAAATACATTTAACTTTTGTCAGAAAAAATTGTATAGCATGACTTTATTCTTTTCTAAATTTCTTTTTTTATTTTTTTTAAAAAGTACCAATTGTCACACAACTCGGCATACTTGGCCTAGTACACTACTATATCCCGTTAAAACGCACAACACCCATATAAAAATTGCATAATGCTTTTTTTTTTTATTATTTGAACCCTACATGGACTGGGATAAAATTATTAGTAATCAAGACTTCAAGTTTTGGGTTTGTCAATGGAAAGACGATTCACCCACAAAATAATATCTGATGAAACCATCCAACTACATAATCCTTCAGTATTTAAAAAATAAATAAATGATTACAATGAATCGAAACTCAAAAAAATGAGAAAGTGAAAAGAAGACTAATAACAATTACAGTTCATATATTCCATTAAAAAGTGGAAGCGAGGAGAACATGGACTCAAGGCAGTTGTTTTTAGATAATGAAATTATGGCATCCTGGTTAAACAAATATCCCAGTGGAGGCACAACATTGGGTGTTTTGGGAGTGTTCTGTCACAAGTTCTAAAAAAGACTGGGTTATCGTTAGAGTGAAGCCAAAAGGTTTAATTGTATCATACTGCAAATTTAGTGTGGATGCCCAAAAAATAGAGTCCATCAGCTTTGCACGCTCAACTGCTGCAGCATACTTCATAGTTTCTGAATCCATGGCATCCTTTTTCTTCAGTTTTTTAGTTGAATTCTTTGGAGCATCGGAAGGCACTGCTCTTGGTGCTTGGGAGAGTGTTTCCTCCACAAGCTCTATAAGATATTGGGGGGGATTTTCTGTAAGGCCAAGCCAAGAGGTTTAAATGTATCATCCTGCAAATGTCAACTTACAGAGCCTTTAGAGAATTTTTTATGACTAAAGAACCTTTTCAGTCAGCTTCCACAATAAGACGATGTATAATATTTTCAAGGTATCATGTAGGGTACTGGATTTACTAAAACAAAATAAGCTTTCGCATAATTTATACCAAAATTAAGTATCAAAAGAAAGAACAAATCCTTGGCCAAAAAAAAAGGAAAACAGGCTGAAATAGAATCCATTTGAAAGTTACATCACAATGGGTTTGTATAGATAGCATGGAACAAGAAGCACTACTTTATGACTTGAAATCCATACATCGCGAGGTCAACATAATCAATTGTTGTTTCTTATTTTTTGGTTTAGACAGAAAAACATTTTGGGATAGATTTTTTAGGTGAATCTCACTTCAACATTACAAAGTTGAGATATAAATTTTTCCCAATGGAATAGATGCAGTAATGGTGTCTCCAAAAGACCCGATTCATTAATTATGGTGAAAATTGTGGTTATTTATTTTTAAAATATTTTGTACTCTAAATTACTCTTTGATCATCAATAACCCAAACACTGAAAAGAAGAAATACAATAATCTACTAAAGAGTTCTACTTACTTTGAGCAGTCCATTTAAGTCTAATTTCGGTGCTTTTTTGCGCTATGTTGCATGCCAAAATCAGTATTAACCATGCTTTCTCTCCAATTGCAGAACCAGTCCACAGAATTAACCGTTTGAACCATGATTATACTCAAAAAAATACTTTTAAGAGTTCTCTTTTCTTTTATCTCCAAAAGCTAAAATAAAACAAAAACAACTCTTTTACTACTTGGTTACAAAACGTTTCCCCAGAGAGAGAGGAAAACATCTTGGTTCAATTACCGAATAATTTAGAACTCATGGAGAGAGAGAGCACATTCATATTGAAAGATCCTTCACAGACATCATTGATGATTTAAAGGATAGAGACTACAGCAGCCACACAACTTAAAGAAATAGGAGACAGAGAGATTCACTGACATCATTGATGATTTAAAGGATAGAGACTACAGCAGCCGCACAACTTAAAGAAATAGGAGAGAGAGAGAGACACACAAAAGAACAACAAACTCATTTTTACAAGAACAAATCTGTTAAGTTGGTCAATGTATTACAATTAATGTGATACATGCGTGTGATGTTCCATCTCTTTAAACGAACATGTTTGTGATGTTCCATCTCTTTAAAGCCTACAATTAAAAAGTAAGACCCTAATCTACACTAAATCTGTCCTAAATGACAAACTAAAACTGGCCGAAAAACACCAAACTAGGACACAAGCACAAATATCAAACCCTGCAAGCTCTTTCCAATAAGATGCAAATACATATGACAAATAGCCTCTGCTAGGACCCAAACAAATGTCTTGCAACTCAACAAAATGGAAACCACAGAAAACTACCTCTGTATACAAATACGCATCCAATTTCCACACAATTTCTCATCGATAAAGGAGCCTGAATATCCGAATCAGAAGAGCCAGCGTAGTAAAAGAATCTAACCATTCAAGAATCTTTGATCCAAAGTTTCATTGCGCTCAATATTATTTGAAAAAGTGCCTTCAACGATTAGGAAATCACAGAGAGAACATCCATTTAAAAAAACTTGAGCAGATAATTAAATTAAATTAAATTAAGTGAATGTTGTTTAATACAATAAACTTAAAGCAAAAGCAAAGGCTAAGTAGAGGAGTTCAGAAAATAATGAGAGGTCAGGATCAAGATCATTCATCACCAAAATATGTGCCGGCCATGATCAAGATCATCCATCAACATAATATATATAGTAGCAGAACTTCGTTGATGGGATCACAGATATCAGGTTTATCCCACACCAAAAATTGGCTGAGGGACTCATGGAGGTAGAGATCGAGATAGAGATCGAGATTGTGGTTGAGGGGGGAGAGGGCCATTTCCATTAGGAGAATTTGGACAAGGGCTTCACCAAGAAAGGATAGAGAGCTTCTTTGAGGGGGAGCGATTGCAACCAATAGGAGTAACCCGCTCGAAGAGGTTTCCTACGCTTAGTTGCAACTCCTCCACTTCCCTTGTGAGTTCATTTTGATTTGGAAAGTAAGTAGCAAGCCATTCTAAGTCATTTGTGGTCAATTCTAACTCATCTGCGCTCAGTCGCAATTCATGGTCTTCTTGGCTAAGAAGAAAGGATCCCCTAGAAACTCTTTCATGGCCGCATCAGACTCAAATTGTTTCATCTCAATACTGGAGGGAAGTAACGATTTCATCAAGCTATCAAAATATTTACCACCATGTTTTGTATCCTTTCTTCTTTTTAAAACAGATTCCCTACTTCTTTTTAACTTTAGGGTGTTGCGTCGGACTTCCATGAGCGGATTGCAGAATTGTTGGCTCTTAGTTCTCTCACTGCCACATAAACAAATAAAAGGGAGAGTTAGACATGAATACCGAGCAAGAAACTTAAGAATTATCAATGAAAAACAACAATTAGACATGAATATGGAGCATGAAAGTTAAGAAATATATATGAAAAACACCAAATGGGAAATAAATCAAAGACATTAATATACACATTGTGAAAACTTTCACTTCTATTGAATAACCCACAAAAACCAGGGGGAGAAAAACTAGAGAACCTAAATACTTAATTAAATAACTGAGAAAATTATTAAATAAAGAAAAAGGGAGAATAAATAATCCTACAAAAATATAAAAAAATATAAATTTTATGGAAAATATGAAAAAATAACGAAATAATAGTTGACAATACAATAACTCAAAATTTATAAAGAAAACACAAAACAAAAATCTCTTAATATAAAATTAAAACACTACTCATGAACCACAATCATAATTAGGGAGAAAATAAGTAAGCCACCACAATTTATTCAAGTAATTGAAAAAATAGAAAATTCATAAAGCAGAAAATTTATTCTCTGTTTCTTCTTCTACCATTGTTGTCTTTTTTTTTTTTTCTTTTTTTTTTTTTTATTTTGAATTCTCTGTTTTTCTTTACGGTTTTTAAATCAAAGTTGAAAAATTAAAATAAAAAATAAAAAACAAAAGGCCTAGATTTTGTTTTTTTATTTTGTATGTTTTCGATTCATTTTTGTTTTAATAGCTTTTAAAATACAAAAGCCCTTGCAAGATGCGCCTTAAAACCTCAAAATACAAAAACAAAATGCAACAAATAAAAAACCAAAGAACTTAGGAGAAGAGGAAAAAAGCAAACTTACCTTGAACAGAATTCTATGAAGCCAACAAGAAGAACCTTTGGATACAGATAAGAGGAAACAAGGACTATACTTTGGGGTGTTGGGTAAAAAGAAGGGGTGGGTTTATAACTATTTAGGACCCTATCTTCTCTCTCTCCCGTCTCCTTCTATCTTTCTCTAACCAAGTTTCGAATGACAGCTCTCTTCCTATCTTTCTCTAACAAAGTTTTGTATAAAATACAAACTTTTTTATTTTTTTTATTTGGGAATTAGTAGCTAAGTTAAAGATGGCATCACAAATTTGGGAGTATTACCAACAAGATGACATCCACAAAATAGGATCCGGATTACTAAATAGGACCAGATAAGTACTACAAACTAGTTTTTAGGGAAAGATTTATATAGAGCCAAGGCTCTAAACCATCAAATTAAAGCCGACCTCAAAACTTTCACTAGAAGAGGTTGTTTTGATACCCAAATATCCTCAAATTGTTCATCTAAACATCAAGATTCATGGACAAAAGAAAAAAATTGATTTCAAGTTTTCAAAATGGTGTATTTTGTAATGTATTTTTGGATGGTCAATTTTCAAGATTTCAAGTTTTCATAGATCTATCGATCTCAAATTGTTCATTTCAATATCAAGATGCATGGACATGAGAAAAAAATAGATTTCAAGTTTTCAAAATGGTGTATTTTGTAACGTATTTTTGGACCGTCAATTTTCAAGATATCAAGTTTTCATAGATCTATCAATCTACACTTTTTTTTAAGCTTTAAACTGTATAAATAAAGATGAAAATATATTTTAAAGCTATCACAAAGATTTCTACTATTAAAACCACTTTTCTCGACACTATTTGAAGGTAGGCTCTAATTTGATTGTTTACAGCCTAGGCTCTATACAAACCACACCCTTAATTTAATTTGTCAAAAAATAATTGGTCCATTAATGGGTCCAACTTTTAAGGGGCACTTATTGAAATTTAGAACCACTTAATGGGCCATTTGTATTCTTTTCCGTTGGCCTTATCTTACCTAGAGATCCGTGGCCCATTCCATTGAACAACCTATTTTTAAGGATTCTTGAAATTGAAAGTCCTTATTTTTAAGGTTTCTTGAAATGTTTTTGGGTGAATATTTGTTGAAGAAATGCTAAATGATAATATTAGTATGAAATAAATAGTTGATGAGTTTTATTCCATTCCGTTGAAACTGAAAATCCATTTTTTAAGATTTCTTGAAATGCTTTTAAATATTATAATAAGAAATCATATATTTTGTAAATAAAAAATAATGAAATTGTTATGAAAAGTTTGCAAATTGGTTTTCTGTAAAAAAAAATAAAAAAAATGGTATAATGTTTTTTGAAGTATTTAAAAATTTATAAAAAGAAATATGGATGATAAAATATTTTTAAAACATGAAATACTTTTACAAAATAATTTTATCTCTCCTTTTTATTTTTTTATTTTCTGTTTTTGGATAAGTTAGTGTGGGAGAAGGCCCCTTACCCGTTTTTCATTGATAAATAAAAAATAAACAGTTTGCAGGACATTACTTTACGAACTCAAGAAAGGGGTACCTGTACTAAATCATGAGTTAAAGCAAGGAAAATAAAATCCGGCGGTCGAGAATGCCAAATAGTAGCTTCTAGATGAGATGTAGCACTCTTTGCAATAATATCAGCCACCACATTAGCCTCATGAAAAATGTGCGAGACGAACCACCCACAATTAGAAAGACGTTGCCGACAATTTAATGCAACTGTATATAACCCCCATGGTGGTGGGCAGCATTCATACACAACATTAATGAGCAATGGTGAGTCACTCTCAATCTGAATAGGGTAGCACTGAAACTTACCAACTAGAATCAAAACTTCTTCAAGAGTGAAGAATTCCGTATAATTATTAGAAGCAATTCCAAAGGGTTTGGCAAATGCTACGGTAAAAATACCGTCAGAATTCCTAATAACACCACCCCCCTCATTTGGTCTGAGTTATGTAATGAAGCCCCATCAATATTTAGCTTAAAATCATTAGGGCTAGGAAATGTCCATGCCACTGGAGTAAGTATTTTATCCCTCTGCAGAAGCCATTTGAACTTTAAGTTATCAATTATCGCCTTTTCTGACAAAGGAAAAGTCAAGGATTTAACATCAGCTCACTCCCTAACATGAGAAATGATAGGTATGACCAATTGTTCCCTTTTAGTCAACCTATCCTAGAAACTCTTCGATTGCGTTCTGCCCATAAGAACCGTATAGTTGTGAAGAATAAAGAAGTCCAAATATTGAAGAATCTATTTGATTTGAATCTGAATGCTAACCAGTGTCTCAACATAATAGGAATAGAAGTGCCTAAGATGAAACGCTTCCCATACCTCCATGCAACCGACCTTCATATAGCATGCGATAAATCACAAAGTAATAAAGGATGACATGGATTGTCATCACTATTTTTGCAAAAGGGACATATAGGAGGAGCTATAGCAATCCCATGCTGCTGCAAGAGAGAAATAGAAGGTAACCAAGATGAAGGCCAACCATGAAAACCATTTAGCTCGAGGATGACATTTTGCTGACCACAAGGATTTGAAAAACATTTGGGTGGTTCCTTTGTTACGAATAAACTCCCAAGCTCCTTTAATTGATAACAAACCGCTCGTAGAATGAATTGACTCAAGAAAATCCTTGTGTTGTTGTAGTGGACGAATAATAGTTTTAACCTCCTTCCATATCTATGTCAAAGAACTTGAGACTGGCAAGGGTAATACCCAAGATCGAGGAACACTGCCAAATGATCAGAGATCTTCAACGTAGCAACCTTAAGGTTCTGATGAATAGTCATACCATAAGATTCCCATAACGACTTTTCTGATAACCATAGGTCTGCCCAAAAATCTACTAGCCGACCTTCTCCAATAACCCATCTGACAATATCATTCAGATGAGATAGTCCAGTCCAAATAACCTTCCAAGCGTAAGATGAATATCGTTTGTATTCAGTCTCTCATATGGAAGAGTTCCTGAAATAGCGACGCTTAAAGAATCGAGCATATAAAGATGAAGGTTCTGCCAATATTCTCCATGTTAATTTCATCATCATTTCATTATTAAAATCCCCTATATCAAGGACTCCTAGTCCCCCTTTTGCTTGCGGTAGGGAAATTGTATTCAATTTAACATGATGAATTCCCTTCATTTCTGCCACACCTACCTATAGGAAGCTCCTCTGTAATAACTTTACTAACCAAAGCATGATATTCAAATGTCATGGTAACCCTAAGTAACGGACTAGAAAAGACCTTTCACCAAGATTTCATACCCTGCAAAACCCCAAAAAAGAAGGCTTTGCTTTTGGCAACATTAAGTTCCTGTCATGTAGTTGCTTTTATCTTATATTAATAAACTCTATAGAAAGTAAGTTAGCTAGCTATTAATGAAATAAAAAAGCTGCAACATCAATTAAAAAACAAAAAAAAAAAACAAATCAATGATCTTTTAAAAATTGTAATAAGAATAGAAAGTTTAAAAAATTGGAAAAGGAAAAAAGAATGGACAAAATATTGTTAAGTTTGAAAGTATAGTACAAAAATATTTGAAATGGAAAATATAATGAACATATTATTTGAAAAATGAAGTATTTAGTAATTTAAAAATAAAAAAGTTAAAACTAGTACTAGACTATTTATGAAGGGTGTGGTTTGCATAAGGTTGCAGCCTTAAAAATCAAGACAAGGTGCAACTCCAAATTTTATCAGAGTATGTAATTTTGATGTCAAAAATTCTTAGGAAGGCCTGAGGATCAATTTTCATCAATAATTGTAACGTTTTAAAGTACAAATATGGTTCATATCAAGTAGATCTATAAACTAATAAAAATCTTGGAAATGGATGGCCCAAATAATTTGTTGTAAGATGCATTATTTTTCAAACTCAAAAAGTTTTTCCGTTCTCATATTCTTATATCTTGATGTCGATATGATCAATCAAATGGTTTTCCAATATCAAAACAGTTTTTTTTTTATTATGGATTTTTGAAGTGTGCCTTAATTCTACAGTTTATGGTTGTTATATAAATATTTCCATTTATGAATGTATAAACTTTTTCCGTTAATGAATGTAAACATTTTATATAAGGGCGTGACCTTAAAAAATCAAATTCAGGCAAACCTTAAAAATTGGTTAGACAATGTAGTTTCAGTGCTAAAAAACCCTCAATTCGATCACGTTGACCTCGATATATATGGACATGAGAAAAACTATATTTCACGTCTTGAAAAAAGTTCCACATATAATGTTATCTAGAAACCATCAATTTTCAAGATTTTAAAGTGTTCATAAAACTGCTCAATTTGCACTATTTTTTAATTTTTAAATTTTTTGGTTAAGAGACAAAAATAAACGTCATCACATAGTTTTTTTTATACTGAAACAACATATTTCGGGATTATTTGAAGTTGACCCTTACTTTGTTTGGTTAGGGCCTCAGCCTTATACTAATCACATCCTATATAAATTGCATAGCATTACAAATAAGGACAAGCTTTGTATGCTTCCCCAGCCGCATAAAACTTCTATACTTCTATATTTAGTTGTATTAGTTTCTAGATTAGCATATACCTACTCATGCACTCCTTTCATCTGCTTAACTCCTTAACACTAGCATGACCCTCTCCATTAGTCTGGATAGGAGCCAAACGTCTACGTAGGGTTATTCTCGTATACCACCTTAAACGTATTCTTACTAGTTGACCTGCTATGAGCATTGTTGTAGGCAAACTTGAGGCAATACTAGATTCCACTATTTCTTCCTTTCCCTTACAATACTTACTGATAAGATTGCCAAAAATAAAGATGAACATTGGTGATTCACGAATAACGTTTCCTAAAACATAGAGCCGTAGCAACTGTGATTGTATGGCTAGTCACCATCAGATCCAACAATTGGATGGTGATGGAAATCGGGGACATGCAATGGTGGCATGTATTGCGTGTCCACTTTCCTCCATCATTGTTCATATGTTGATGAGATGGTAATAGCTTATAGTCAAGGAATTGTCATGATTTATAAGGAACATGATCATATGATGTGGAAGCCAAAAGATTTTATACTATCGTTGGTGTATATTACCTATTTACTCCCTCGTGTAAAACCCAATCTACGAGTAATTTTAAGATCCCAAACTTTTGGGATGTGACCTCTTCAACCCATTGAATAATTTCATTAAAAGAAATTTATGAATTGAACTCTCTATGTATTAAAAAGGAGTAACATCTCAAGATTGAACAAAGATCATCTAATTCTTTTAAGGGTGCAGTTTGCATATGGATGCATCCGTAGGTGTAGAGGTAAGGTGCATCTTCAAATTTTATCATGGTATATAATTTTGATTTAAAATGTTTTTAGGATTTTTTCAAAATCTATTTTTATATCTAATTATAAAATTTTAAATTTAAAAAATGGTTAAAATCAACTAGATCTATAAACAAATGAAAATCTTGAAAATGGACGGTGTAGATAATATGTTGTAAAATGCACTATTTCTGAGACTTAAAATCTTTTTATTTTTCATAGTCATACTTCTCGTTATCAAGATGATCAATCTAAGAGTTTTTCAACATTAAAACTACCTTTTTCGATGGATTTTTGAGGGCATCCGTAGTTCTACAGTATAAGGTAGCATCCTTATATAAACTTTTGAGTGAGGGTGTAGATGCATAGACCCATGGGAGTATATGTGTACTCTTTTTACAATTTCATATATGGGAAAGTTTCATGGTGCCTAGGGTTAAACACATGATCAAAGGGGGTTTGTGGGAGCTTGAACTCTCATATCCCTGTTGTTTAATTTTGACATTATTTAAAAAGGAAAAAGAAACAAAAAACTGATTTTGAAGGTGAATCAATGCCTCAAATCACAATTCTGACCAAGATTGAATCTAAATCAATGGAGAACTGAAAATCACTTCTTCTTTCTTTTCCTGCAATTGACTCATATTTTTAAAACTATCATGTCATACAAATATACTCAGTGGCTGTTCCCCTTTGCTGGTTTTGAGTCTCCTTTTCATATACGAAAATTGAATTACTAAAATTTATTTAGCTCCAAGTCAACAAGGGGGAGCAAGTCTTGAAGCTTTAACTACAGCACACATGTATCAAGGTTTTGTTTGAAGCTTTGATGCTTCTTTTTTTTTTTTAGTAAATAAGTCAATAAATTGATAAAAACAAAACACTTGAAGCTTTGGCTACAATACACATAGTCTCCACAAGGTAGGTAAAATCCACGAGGGGCTATTTATAGAGTTTTAGAACAGTGCTATTGAAAAATGGGGTGAAAAACATGGCACTATTCCCAGTTGCGCCCCAAAGATTGACACACGTAAAAAATGGACCCCCAAGGTTTCAACAAGTGTTCATGAAATTTTAAAATAGTGACAAGTGTCTTAATGGCTACCTTACTCATCAGGGGCATCAGTCGAAATCACACCTCCTATTATTTGAAAATAGGGCTCAATTTAAACTCATGCCTTGAGCGAGATTCCAAATTGCCCTTTATTTTCACATGTATACAAGACGTGGCGTAAGTATTGCTATGAAATTAAAGTAAAACCTCACCGTGAATTTTCACTGAAAAGCACTTTAGACATCGATAATCTTTATGATGGCTCTAAAATCAATTTCCAGCGCCCATTATAAAATTTGAAGCTAAAAAAAGTCACAAATCTTGTAAATCTATGAATGATTATTTTTTTTAAAAAAATGAATGATTTAGATAATGTATTACAATATACACAATTTTTAGAGAATGGAGTGACGGAAGTGCCAGTTTTGATGAGGCTGGGGTTCAGCCCATCAAAACTTTTCCCTCAGAGAGAGAAAAAAACATCTTGGTTCAATTACCGAAAAATTTAGAGCTCATGGAGAGAGAGAGATTGAGAGAGAGAGCACATTCATATTGAAAGATCCTGTACATACATCATTGATGATTTAAAGGAGAGAGACAACAGCAGCCTCACAACTTAAAGAAATAGGAGAGAGAGAGAGACACAAAAGAACAACAAACTCATTTTTACAAGAACAAAAAATATGTTAAGTTGTTCAATGTATTACAATCATCAAAAAGCAAAAAAAAAACAAAACACTGGGAGAAAGCACAAGTAAGAACCTAATCTATATTAAATCTGTCCTAAATAACAAACCGAAACTGGCCTAAAGACACCAAACTATGACACAAGCACAAGTATCAACCCCTACAAGCTCTTTCCCATAAGATACAAATACATATGATAAATAAAAATAGCCTCTGTTAGGACCCAAACAATTCTCTTGCAGCTCAACAAAATGGAAACCACAGAAAACTACCTCTATATACAAACACGCATCCAATTTCCACACAATTTCTCATCACTGAAAGAGCCTGAAAATCCGAATTAGAAGAGCCAGTGTAGTAAAAGAATCTAACCATTCAAAAATCTTTGATCCAAAATTTCACTGCGCTCAGTATTATTTGAAAAAGTGCCTTCAACGATAGGAAATCATAGAGAGAACATCCATTTTAAAAAAAATTGAGCAGCACTCTGATAATTAAATTAAATTAATTGAATGTTGTTTGATACAATAAACTTAAAGCAAAAGCAAAGGCTAAGACAAGAGTTCGGAAAATAATCGAGGTCAGGATCAAGATCGTCCATCAGCAAAATATGTGGCAGCCAGGATCAAGATCATCCATAAACAAAATATATACAATAGTAGAACTTCGATGATAGGATCACAGATGTCAGTCGTATCCCGCACTAGATATTGGCTGAGAGAATTAGCGATCGAGATTGTGGTTGAGGGGAGAGCGGACGATATCCATTAAGAGAATTTGGCGGGCTTTATCGAATAAGGATAAAGAGCTTCTTCGAGGGGGGAGCGATTGCATCCAATTGGAGTAATCCGCTAGAAGAGGCTTCCTACACTTGGTTTGAACTCGTCCACTTCGTTTAAGAGTTCATCTGGATTTGGGAAGCACTTAGCAAGCCATTCTAAGTCAGGTCAATTCTAATTCATTTGCACTCAGTTGCGATTCACGGTCTTCTTGGCCGAGAAGAAAGGAGCTTACAGTGCTTAGGAACTCTTCTGTGGCCGCATCAAACTCAAATTGTTTCACATCAATACTGGAGGGAAGTAATGAATTCATCGAGCTATCCAAATGTTTGCTGCCATGTTCTGTATCCTTTCTTCTTTCTAAGACAGGTTCCCTACTTCTTTTTAACTTTAGGGCGTCGCGTCGGACTTCCGTCAGTGGATTGTAGAATAGTTGGCTCTTAGTTCTCTCACTGCGACATAAGCAAAGAAAGGGAGAGTTACACATGAATACGGACCAAGAAACTTAAGAATTATCAATGAAAAATAGCAATTAGACATGAATACGGAGCAAGAAAGTTAAGAAATATATATGAAAAACACGAAATGGGAAATAAATCAATGAGATTGATATTCATATTGTGAAAACATTCACTTCTATCGAATAACCCACAAAAAGCAGTGGGAGAAAAACCAGAGAATCTAAATAATTTATAAAATAACTAAGAAAATTATTAAATAAAGAAAAAGGATGAATAGAAAATCCTTCAAAAATATAAAAAATATATTTTTTTTGAAAATACGAAAAAATAAAGAAATAATCATTGGCAATACAATAACTCAAAATTTGTAAAGAAAATACGAAACAAAAATCTCATAATATAAAATTAAACCACTACTCATGAACCACAATCATAATTAGGGAGAAAATAAGTAAACCACCACAATTTATTCAAACAATTGAAAGAATAGAAAATTCACAAAGCAGAAAATTTATTCTATTTATCTTGTTCTTCCTCTTTTTTTTTTTTTGGAATCTCCGTTTTTCTCTTCTTTTTTTAAATCAAAATTGAAAAATAATAGTAAAAAAGCCAAAAAAAAAGGTCTAGATATTGTTTTTTTTTTTGGTATGTTTTCGATTCATTTTTTTGTTTTAATAGCTTTTAAAATACAAAAGCCCTTGGAAGTTGCGCCGTAAAACCCCAAAGTACAAAAACAAATTGCAACAAAAAAAAAAACCAAAGAACTAAGGAGAAGAGGAAGAAAGAAACTTACCTTGAACAAAATTATTTTGAAGCCAACAAGAAGACCATGAACCTTAAACTTTTGGACACAGAGAAGAGGACCCGAGGACTCTACGTTTTGAAAGAGAGAGAAGGTAGAGATTGAGAGAAACAATCCTGCTGAATTGGAGAGATAGAACCTAAATATTTTATACGTTCCGAAGGGTGGGTTCAATAATGTGATGCCACAGCAACATCAAGAATATTGGATTTCTCTCTGCCTATTGATCGCAGTGTATTCCGTGCTTTCTTGATACCAGGTGACTTTTAATTTGAAATGTGTGTGTGAGAGAAAGAGAGCGCGGAGTTCTTTAAATCTCAGCACCATAAGGATTTATCTTTAAATTTGCATTTCAGCGAAATGTGACTTTCCTTCCTCCCCTTAAAATTAAGATTTGATTAAATATAATTTGTATATTTAAAAATTTAGAATTTTATTACAACTAGTTTTTAGAAGCATAATAATTCATCAAAAAATTTAAAGTTATCTAAGTAATAAGCAACCAAGAAACGATACTCTCATTTTTCATATACTTTGTAAAAAACGCCATTACAAAAGGAAATTGCTATGAGAAATTTTGAAATTGGTTTTGTAAAAACTCGGTATAATTTTTGTGAAGAATTTAAAAATTTGTGTTAAGAAATTTGGATAATAAAATATTTTTAAAACATAAGATATTGTTGAAAAAATAGTTTCAACTTCTATATCATAAAATTTTATATAAAATAGGCTAGTTGGTCACTAATGAAATAAAAAGGCAACATAAATCACAAACAAAAAAACATCGATGTTTTTACGAAGACTATAGTAAGAAAAGATTAAAAAATTAGAAAACAAAAAAAGAACGAGCAAAATATTGTTAAGTTGGAAAATAAAATAGAGTAAATTATGTACAGACCCAAAATAATTACCTAAAATACTAAATGATTTGATTATAGCTGGAAATTACAAAGAAAGTCGGTCAATCCATTTTTTTTTTTTTTGTCAAAATTACCTCTCAATTCGAGAATTCCGTCCTTGAACCACATTTTAATTTTCTTTTAATTTTTTCGTTAGTAGAGCAGTGCCCCAAACTGCGAACCGTAAGATAACATAAAAAAAAGCAACTGCATGATCAAAAACACTAAATTATCTCTTTCCCACTCTCTCATCAAAAGATAAACCAAGAAAAATGGGTGGGAAACAAGAATACACAAACAGAGAATGAAAAACAACGAACTACTTTTTCGCAGATTAACAATTAATTATATGATGGGCTGATGAATTTTGGTCCCTGAGAATAAGGAAAATAAGTTATAAAGAATATAAAGAAGAATTCATAAAATAAATGGGAAGAGAGTAGATAGGGTCACATGACGGCTCTGCAATCTTGTTGAAATTTGACAAAAAGAAAAAAACTAAAAAAAACCAAAAAAAAAAGTGATAAAAATATTTAAGCTCTTTTTTGGAAGATGTTGATAAAATTAAAATGAAATAAAGCGATGGGTCTATACGAAAGTGCGTGTCTAATTATATATACTGCTCTTGTGTCCTAATTCAACATTTTTTGTGTTCTAATCCGATGGTTGGTTACATATAATAAATAGAAAAAATGAAAAAAACCATGAAAAAAAATACAAAGCAAAAGAGCGAAATATGTTTCACAATCTAAACATACCTGTAAAACACTCCTTGGAGCAATGGACCCCTTCTCTCTCTCTCCCGTCTCCTATCTTTCTCTAACCAAGTTTTGAAAGACAGAGAGAAGGTAGAGATCTTATAAGTTTAGTGAGTGAGAGAGAGTTTAGCGATATAGAGAAGGTAGAGATTGAGAGAAAGAATCATATTGAATTAGGGAGACAGAACTCCAAGATTTTATACGTTCCTATGGGTGGGTCCCAATAACGTGATGCCACATCAGTATCAAGAATATTGACAATTTCGATTTTTTCTTTGCTATTTCTATCTATTTTTTGTGTTGTTTATCGACGGTGGTGGATTTTAGAAGATTCGGATCAGACAATAGGGTTTCAGAAAGGTTTGCAAGGTGGCTTCGAACCTCCGTCCAAATTCTTCCGCGTGTATTATGGGGATAAAATCGCGATGGGTTCTTTTATCGAATTTATAGGATAATTAGTGTGTATACAAGTGAAATGGAATTGGAGTTATAGGAAGTGGATTTTGGTTTGAAATTGGAAATGAAATTATCTTATCTTTTTTTTTTAACGTTATCTTTTTCTTTTCTTATTTTCAATTAGAGCCTCTTACTTTGTTTTTAAACGTTTTATTTTATTTTATTTTCTATTTTTACAATCATAACTTCTTGGGATATGATTAGTGTTATCGTATCTTATCTTAAAAATTTAAACCTAGGGGATGTTGAAGAGTTAGAGAGGGGATTTTGATGGTTTTTCGTTTCTTGTATTAAGAGAGGAGATTTGGTAGTTTTGATAATAATTTGTAGAGAGAAAGAAATGCTCAAGGGTATGTAAGAGTCCTCATCTAGAAAGATATGATCAAAGGTACGTAGGAATCCTAATGTGAATGTATATAGATATAGGTCTCCTCCTTCCTAACGTGAGTACATATAGACAAGTTGGGATTCCTGATCTTTTTGAGCAGGAAGTTTTATATTTACCTTAGAGTTACTAATGTACGGACCTTAAAACTTTAAGTAAAATAGGAAATGCTCCACTTATATGAAAAGATTACAAAGAAGGTCAATCAACCCTTGTTTTCTTATTTCTTCCAAAATTGCCCTTTGGTCAATTGGATTTTTTACTTTTAGTTTTAGTTTTTCCCCATACTTCAAGGCACTCTGCCCTACTAACGAAAAAACTAAAATAAAAATAAAAATAAAAAATCAGTTTGACTGAGGGGTAATTTTTGAAAAACTAAAAAAAATCAGTTTGACTGAGGGGTAATTTTTGAAAAACTAAAAAAAAGATGGTTGACCGACCTTTGTAATTTTCACATATAAGTGAAGCATTTCATATATTACCTAAAATTTTAAAGTATGTCTGTCAATCAACTGAGTTTGTGTCTAGATGTATCTAGAGTGAGTATTTCAACCAAGGGAGTCATATCTGGATAGAGAAACAAAATTTTCAAGAAATAAGAAAATCAAGAAATGTAACACACACACATTACATAGAAATTAAAAGAAAAAAAGAAAACAAAGAGGAGAAGAAGACAACTCTCTCATATACAATGAAAGCATGAAGGAAACATACAAAAAAAAGAAGAAAAATGAAATATACTTGAAAATCTAAATAAACCTATAAATGAATCATTTGATGCAATAGTTACTCTTTGCATCTTTCTTTAGCAATGGAATTCCTTATCTCTTTCAATCTTTCTTTAACCAAATTTTGAACAGCGGATGATTTCTTTAGTGAAATGTAGGGTAATAACCTATATTTATATAAGCTATCTTAACTTCTAACGATAGAAAAGTACAATTTCTATGGTTTCTTGATCCTACTAGCGTTATAATTCAATATCCGTATTTATAGGTTTTTGATGCTACGTGTCTTGGTTTCTTGATCCCACTATCTTTGTAATTCAATATTCGTATTTTTAGGGTTTCTTGATGCTACGTGTGTTTTTATTTGAAATGAGAGAGAATCTGAAGAGACAGAGCTCCACTAGGAAATTCTGTATCTTAGGTGAATTGGAGATTAGCGCGTATTGGCTACTCATGCAGGACCCAATTGTGAATTTGGTCCTTCAGGCAGAACACAATGTCCAATTTTTCGGTACTCTCTCTTATTTTCCTATTTTTTGATTATTTTTCAAGGTCGAGAAGCTGAAAGTTTGGACGGGGATGGGATAGGATTACCTCTCCTTAGAAGCCGTTCTCCCTCTCTCAAGAGCTGAAATGAAAGCAAAAAGCGAGAGAGAGAGATTTTCTTTCCACTTATTTTTTTAAAAAAGAAACACAAAATATAATACCCATAATAATAATGCTCAACTAACTCCATAAAATAAAATAAAGCTTTGATGGAATCACCATGAAAAATGTTTCTTTCTTCCAATAAAATCACTCAAAAAAGGAGCATTTAGTTGATAGTGAACAAAAAAGAAATCGAGAAATAAATCTATAAAATATGACCCACACAAATAAATTCAAGAAGAAGAAGAAAGAGAGAGGAGGAGGTGGTGGGGGGGGCGGGGGGGGGTTGGGATAGCGGAGAGAGAGAATACAAAGAAACTTTTGAATGTGTTAATGGTGAAAGCAAAAAAAAGAAAAAAAAACACAAAGAGAAGGAGACATACGAGCATGAAAAAACCATACAAAGAAAAAAAACTGATATTATTTTTAAGTCTTTAACAAACTAAACATACCTATAAAACATCCTTTTGGAGCAATGGATTTCCACTCTCTCTTTCTCTCCTCTTCTCTCTGTTTTTTTAGCAATAGGATGGATTGACGTGCAGGGTCATTATATACACGTATTTGTGTGTACTTTTCCTTATATTACGAATGAGAGAGAGTATAAAGAGAGAGAGTGTCAAGAGAGAGAGTTCTAGATAGAAATTTATAGGTTTTTTTCTTGACGATTTATCCTTGTAATTATTTTTTCCAAGAGAGAGGATTTATAGGATAGGATATATACCAAAATCTTGTAATAAAGATTTTAGAAGTTGTAAGAAGAAATCTAAAAGATAAAGAAATAAGATTTCAAAACAAATGATCACGGAACGGTAACGAACATCCTACTGCATCTCTATTTCCAATATTCTTCACACTAAATTAATATTTGATCATTCATAATCAATAATTCTTATATACAAATATATCCAATGTTATTACAGCTGATTGATAGAAGCATGAAAATTCATTAAACAATACAAAATTATCCAATTAATAACGAAAAAAAAAACTATACTCTCAATATTTATATGTTTTGTAAACAAAAAATGAAATTTTTATGAAAAGTTTGGAAATTGGTTTTCTGTACAAAAAAAATAAAAAATGGTATAATATTTTTTTGAAGTATTTAAAAATTAATGACAAGAAATTTGTATGATAAATATTTTTAAAAGCAGTAAAATAGCAAAAAAAAAAAAACTATTCTCTTAAATATTATTCACAAAATCAAATTGTTACGAAAAGTTTGGAAAATGAGTTTCTGTAAGAAAAAAATAAATTGGTATAATTTTTTTTGAAATATTTATAAATTTATGACACGAAATTTGGGTGATAAAATATTTTAAACAAGCTGTAAAATGGCTAAGAAAAAGAAATTCATTTGAAGATTATTCACGAAATGAAATTGTTTTGAAATGTTTGGAAATTGGGTTTCTGTAATAAAAAAAATGGTATAATTTTTTTTGAAGTATTTAATAATGTATGATAAGAAATTTGGATGATAAAATATTAAAAAACAGTAAATTAGCAAAAAAAGAAAAAAAAAAACTCTTTTAAATATTATAATAAGAAATCATATATTTTGAAATAAAAAAAATGAAATTATTATGAAATGTTTGCGAATTGGTTTTCTGTAAAACAAAATGGTATAATTTTTTTGAAGTATTTAAAAATTTGTGACAAGAAATTTGGATGATAGATTATTTTTAAAACATGAAGTATTTAAAAAAATAAGTTTATCTCTCTTCTTCTTTTTGTTTTTTCTTGGTTTTGGGTAAGTTAGTGGGCGGAGAACGCCCGTTACCTGTTTTTCATTGATAAATAAAAAAAAAAAGTTTACAGCTCAATACTTTACAACCTTAGAAAGGGGTACCTGTGCCAAATCATGAGTTAAAGCAAGGCAAATAAAATCCGGCGGTCGAGAATGCCAAACAGTAGCTTCTAGACGAGATGTAGCCCTCTTTCCAAGAATATAAGCCACCATATTAGCCTCATGAAAAAATGTGGGAGACGGACCACCCACAATTAGAAAGAAGTTGTCAATAATTTACTACAACTGTATATAACCCCCATGGTGGTCGGGAGCATTCATACATAACATTAATGAGCAATGTTGAGTCACTGTCAATCTAAATAGGGTAGTACTGAAGCTTACCAACTAGGATCAAAACTTCTTCAAGAGCGAAGAAATCCTCATAATTATTAGAAGCAATTCCAAAGGGTCTGGCAAATGCTACAATAAAAATAACATCAGAATTCCAAATAACACCACCCTCGCTGCTTGGTCTGAGTTATGTAATGAAGCCCCGTCACTGTTTAGCTTGAAATGATTAGGGCTAGGAAATGTCCATGGCACTGAAGTAATAGTTTTATCCTTCAACATGAGCCATTTGAACTTGAAGTTATCAATTATTACCTTTTCTGACAAAGGAAAAGTCCAGGATTTAACATCAGCTAACTCCCTAACATGAGAAATGATCTGTGTGACCAATTGCTCCCTTCTATTCAACCTATCTTGGAAACTCTTCGATTGCGTTCCCCCCATAAAAACTGTATAGTTGTAAAGAATGAAGAAGTCCAAATATTAAAGAATCTATTGGATTTGAATCTGAATGCTACCTAGTTTCTCAACATAATAGGAATAAAAGTGCCTAAGATGAAGCACTTACCATACCCCCATGCAACTTGAAAAGCGAGAAATCACAAAGAAATAAAAGATGACATGGATTGTCATCACTATTTTTGCAAAAGGGACATTCAGGAGGAGCTATAGCAATCCCATGTTGCTGCAAGAGAGAAATAGAAGGTAACCGATGATGAAGGGCCAATCATGAAAACTATTTAGCTCGGGGATGACATTTTGCTGACCACAAGGATTTGAAACAATTTGGGTGGTTCTCTTGTTATGACTAAACTCCCAAGCTCCTTTAATTGAGAACAAACTGCTCGCAGAATGAATTGACACAAGAAAATCTTTGTGTTGTTATAGTGGAAGAATAATAGTTTCAACCTCCTTCCATATATGTGTCAAAGAACCTGATACCGACATGGGTAATACCCAAGATCGAGGAACATCACCAATATGATCAGAAACCTTTGGCATAGCAACCTCAAGGTTCCGATGAGCAATCAAACCATAAGATTCCCTTATCGACTTTTCTGATAACCACAGGTCTTCCCAAAAATCTACTGGCCAACCGTTTTCAATAACCCATCTGACATTATCTTTCAAATGAGGTAGTCCAGTCCAAATACCCTTCCAAGCATAAGATGAATATTTTTTTATTCATTCTCTCATACGGAAGAGTTACTAAAATAGCGATGCTTAAAGAATCGAGCATATAAAGATGAAGGATCTACCAATATTTTCCATGATAATTTCATCATCATTGCATTATTAAAATCCTCTATATCACAAACTCCTAGTCCCCCTTCTGGCTGAGGTAGGGAAACTGCATTCATTTTAAGAAGATGAATTCTCTTCTTTTCTGCCACACCAACCAAATCATGATATTGATTGTGCTTCAAATGTTTATGAAACAATGGTAACCCTAGGTAACAGACTAGAAAACCAAGTTCCTTCAAAATCAAAGATTTAATGCCCTGCGAAACCCCAAAAAATAAAGCTTTGCTTTTTGTGATATTAAGTTCCTGTCATGTAGTTGCTTTTATCTTATATATAATAAAACTCTATAGCAAATAGGTTAGGTAGTCACTAATGACATAAAAACCTAGTAAAATCATTAAAAAAAAAAAACGAATCATTGTTCTTTTAAAGATTATAATAGGAAAAAAACGTTTAAACATAGGAAAAAGAAAAAAGAATGGACAAAATATTGTTAAATTGGAAACGAAAGTACAAAAATATTTGAAATGGAAAACATAATGAACATATTATTTGAAAAATGAATTGTTTAGTAATTTAAAAATAAAAAAGTTACTAGACTATTTAGAAAAGGTGTGGTTTGCATAAGGTTGCAGCCTTAAAAATCAAGATAAGGTGCAACTCCACATTTTATCAGAGTATGTAATTTTGATGTCATAAATTCTTAGGAAGGCCTGAGGATCAATTTTCATCTGAAAGTTTTAAACTTCAAATATGGTTCATGTTAAGTAGATCTATAAACAAATGAAAAATTTAAAAATGAATGGTCCAGATAATTTGTTGCAAGATGCACTATTTTTCAAACTCAAATTTTTCTCCTTTCCCCTATTCTTATATCTTGATGTCGATATGATCAATCAAAAGGTTTTTCAATATCAATTTTTTTTTTTTTATTACAAAGTTTTGAAGTGCGCTTAATTCTATAGTTTACAGTTGCTATATAAATATTATCCATTTATGAATGTAAAATTTTATATAAGGGTGAGATCTTAAAAAATCAAATTCAAGTGCACCTAGAAAATTGGTTAGACTAGGTTGTTTCAATGCTAAAAAACCCTCAATTCGATCATGTCGACCTCGATATACATGGACAAGAGAAAAACTAGATTTCAAGTCTTTAAAATCGTTCGTCCTATAATGTTATCTAAACCATCAATTTTCAAGATTTTCAAGTAATCATAAAACTACTCAATTTGTACTATTTTTTAATCTTTAAATTTTATGTTAAGAGACAAAAATAAATGTCATCACAAAGATTTATGATACTGAAAGCTTTGTATGCTTCCCCTACCGTATAAAACTTCTATACTTCTATATTTGGTTTTATTAGTTTCTAGATTAGCATATACCTACTCATGCACTCCTTTCATCTGCTTAACCAACTCCTTAACACTAGCATGACCCTCCCCATTAGTCTGCATAGGAGCCAAGCCAAATGCGTGGTAGGGTTATTCCCATATACCACGTCGAACGGATTCTTACTAGTTGATCTACTATGAGCACTGATGTAGGCAAACTTGAGGCAATACTGGATTCCATTGTTTCTTCTTTTCCCAATACTTACTGAGAAGATTGCCAAAAATATGATTTACCATTCTAGTTTGCCCATTCAGATGCGGGTAATAAGCACTACTGAATTGTAATTGATTGTCCAATTTCTTCTACAAAGATCCCAGAAAAATGGCTAAGAAACTTTGGTAAGTTATTGTCTTCAGACCATTATGCAACCTAACCACTTCTCTAAAGTACATATTAACATGTGTGGCATCCAAGGTTTTTTGCAAGTTATAAAATGAACCAACTTGGAAAATTTTTCCGCTACCACAAATAATATAGAATCCATAACTCATTGATTCCACAGAAGACATCACAAAATCGATGCTAACATCCTCCCAATGTGCATTAGAAATAGGGAGTGGAGCATAAAACCAGTATTCCGACGTTGCCCCTTCGCTTGCTAAGAAGTGTGTCACCTATGAACAAACGGCGTAACATCCCTCTTTAAATTTGGAAAAATATACGATTGTTTTTTTCTCGACCAACTACTTTTATGAAGCTTTGCTATAACGGTCTCACTCAGAGAACTTGCAGGTATACAAAGACAATTTCCTTTGTAGAGAACTCCATCTTAAATAAGAAAATACCTACAAGCTCAATTGCAGCACTAAGCTCATATCTCCTTAAATCGACGTCATCTACCACAAAGGTGAACTCCTGCTACCTATTGAGCTTGTCATTGATTTATTTTATATTTCCTATTAATGCAAATCAGTTCTTCATGATCTGAGAACAAAAATAAACTCCCTTTGATCTGAAAATGGCACCAATGCCTCATGGTCGGAATTAATAGCATAAAAGTCCACATCATATGTCGAATATAATTGGTAGGTGTCAATTAACTAAACATTAATGGCACCAAAGCCTCAAGGTTGTAATTAATAGCATAAAACTCCCCATCA
>NW_006499969.1:1123649-1135101 GCF_000471905.2 Amborella trichopoda | reverse complement strand
AAAAAAAAAGGCCTAGATTTTGTTTTTTGTTTTGTGTGTTTTTGATTCATTTTTTGTTTAAATAGCTTTTAAAATACAAAAGCCCTTGCAAGTTGCTCCTTAAAACCCCAAGTACAAAAACAAATTTCAACAAATAAAAACCAAAGAACTAAGGAGAAGAGGAAGAAAGCGAACTGACCTTGAACAAAATTCTATGAAGCCAACAAGAAGACCATTACACTTTTGGACACAGAGAAGACGACCCAAGGAGAAAGAGAGAAAAGGTAAAGATTGAGAGAAGGAATCCTGTTGAATTGGAGAGAAAGAACCTAAAGATTTTATAAGGGTGCGTCCAATAATGTGATGCCACATCAGCATCAAGAATATTGGACAATTTGGATTTCTCTCTGCCTATTGATCGCAGCGTATTTCGATCTCTCTCATATTCTTGATCCTACGGGTCTCTCTCATACTCTTGATCCATCTTTAAATTTGCATTTCATCTCTATTTCTTTCGTTCCTCCATTTAAAATTAAGATTTGATCAAGATAATTTGGATATTTAAAACTTGAGAAATTTATTTCAACTAATTTTTAGAAGCATAATAATTCATCCAAAATTTCAAAGTTATATAAGTAATAAGCAGCCATGAAACTATACTCTCATTTTTCATATACTTTGTAAAAAAAGCCATTACAAAAAGAAATTGCTATGAGAAATTTGGAAATTGTTTTTTTTGTAAAAAATCGGTCTAATTTTTGTGAAGCATTTAAAAATTTGTGATACGAAATTTGAATGATCAAATATTTTTAAAACACAAGATATTGTTGAAAAAATAATTTTAACTTCTATATCATAAAATTTTATATAAAAGAGGCTAGTTGGTCACTAATGAATATGATAAGTTTTCCCACGCTTTTTCAGTGCGAAATTATTGGAATCTCTCACTCTCTTTCCCACGCTTTTTCAGTGCGAAATCAAATCAATCGAAATTTGTGAGCGGTTATATATCTTAATTACATAATGAATATGATAGGTTTTCTAGTTATTCCCTCTGAAAACTCGTTGGCTCTGCCTAAATTTTCGCCCCTGATTTGGAACAACATTATCTTAGTATGAAGATATGCAAAGATGGGGAGTTCTCTTACACGAACGTCCTACCTAAATCTGGGCCGTTCAAACTTCTATTTCAAATTAGAAACCCATTTCAGATTTTTACTTAAATCTTTCGATGTGGCTAAAATTCTTTACCAATTAGAAGTCCCCAAAAGAGTTGGAGTCTTAATGAGATCCTCCTACATCGTATCGTAGGGTTCGTATTAGTATATATTGAGATTTTAGAATTCATCATGGATCGCATAACAATCTGTCTTTCTCTCTCTATCTATGGCTTTGAGGGATGAAAATGCGTTCAGCATGAGATCAGACTATGTAAAGGTAATTTCGGAGGATTTTAGCTTCAAATTTCTAGTCAATTATGAATTTCGGACATTGAACATTATTTTGAAATTATGGATTTTCTTCTCCCCAGAGGATTTCTTGCAACTTACTCTTCGTTCCAATCAGATTGATTTCATGTACACAGAAGAAAAAGCATAATCCTTTAATTCTTTCCTTATGTCAAAGCACAGACACTTGTTTGTGGACCTTAATCTCTCTCTCTCTCTCATAAAATCTCCTTCGCATAAAACACCACACAATGCAACAGTTGTTATTAACTCTGGTGCAAGACTTGTCATTAATTCTGACCCTTGCAGATGTGCATCAGCTCGTACAGTTTGGGTCCATGCAAGCATGTAGCAAAGTGCCAGGATCCTGTACCCTTGGCCCTCAAATCTTACTTGCACCAACAGGGCAACGGCGCCACTTTGATGCTTGGCCGTGCCAAAGACGACAGTGCAGCCGTTAGCATCGATGGCGGCTATGAATACGCCTCACCATCAACATACCACCCCAACTCAAACCCTACCACCATTCTCTCTCCTCCTCCACCTTATTATTACGCCTCACCATCAACATACCACCCCAACTCAAACCCCACCACCACTCTCTCCCCTCCTCCTCCTTATTCTTATGCCTCACCATCAACATACTACCCCACCACCATTCTATCTCCTCCTCCTCATCATCCATACGCCAATAATTTGATAGTGATGATAGAGAGGGAGAGGGTAGATAATTTCTTGAGGGCCAAGGAGGCCTTGAATGCGAGCATCAAGAGAGAGGGGGTCGCCTTTGACATTGAGACTTCGAAGCTGGCCGCAGCCTCATTTTCTTTATGGGAAGCAGAGGCCCTTCACTGTTGCCTGAGGACAAAAGTTTTAGCCCGTTGCTCCAAGAAGCGCCTGCCCATCTTTTCTACTATTTGCCCGGACTGAAACGCCTACCCCTAACCTCTTTTTCTTTTCTTTTGGGGTACTTTGTACTTCGAATTGTTATGGTGTAGATTCTTTTTGTGAAGAAATTTTTTTTTTGTTCACGAGGATATATGGGTTTCCATGGATAATCAAGAGCAAAGTGTGTATGCCTTTTTATTTTTGTTTTTGACTTTTTGTTTTTCTTTTATTTTTTGTGAAAAATGTTTGAAAGTATAGGAAAAATCAAAATGGTCAAACAATCCTTGTGGTTTGTATAATGTTTAAAATAATGAATGTAATAAAAAGAGTAAAAATTTTGTAAATTGCACATGAGAGATATACAATTTAGCATTTTACAGATTTGCAACAATTCTAATTCATGATCATGTTTCTTTTGATGAGTATTTCAAACTTAAATCAAAATATATGGGTAAATTATTAAATAGTTCATCTCTCGACTTAAAGAAAAATATATTGTTTAGAGAGAGAGAGAGTTTAGCGATATAGAGAGAAGGTTGAGAATGAGAGAAAGAATCCTATTGAATTGGGGAAAAAGGAATATTTTGTACATTCCTATGGGTGGGTCCAATAACGTGATGCCACATCAGTATCAAGAATATTGACAATTTCGATATTTTCTCTGCTATTTTGATCTGTTTTTGTGTCGTTTATCGATGGTGGTGGATTTTAAAAGATTCAGATCGAACAATAGTGTTGTGGAACAAGATTTTCATACGTTTATAGATCTAGTTGATTTTAACCATTTTTGAAATTTAAAATTTTATAATTAGATATAAAAATAGATTTTGAGAAAATCCTAAGAACATTTATTATCAAAATTATATACCATGATAAAATTTGAAGGTGCACCTTACCTCTACACCTCCGGATGCATCCATATGCAAACTGTACGCTTGAAAAAACTAGATGGTCTTTGTTCAATCTTGAGATGTTATTCCTTTTAATACATAGACAGTTCAATTCATAAATTTCTTTTACTGAAATTATTCAATGGGTTGAAGAGGTCACATCCCAAAAATTTGGGATCTTAAAATTACTCGTAGATTGGGTTTTACACGAGGGAGTAAATAGGTAATATACACCAATGATAGTATAAAATCTTTTGGCTTCCACATCATATGATCATGTTCCTTATAAGTCATGACAATTCCTTGACTATAAGCTATTACCATCTCATCAACATATGAACAATGGTGGAGGAAAGTGGGACACGCAATACATGCCACCATTGCATGTCCCCGATTCCATCACCATCCAATTGATGGATCTGATGGTGACTAGCCATACAATCACAGTTGCTACGGCTCTATGTTTTAGGAAAAGTCATTCGTGAATCACCAATGTTCATCTTTATTTTTGGCAATCTAGTATTGCCTGTAACAATGCTCATAGCAGGTCAACTAGTAAGAATACGTTCAAGGTGGTATATGAGAACAACCGTACCCACGCATTTGGCTTGGCTCCTATCCAGACTAATGGGGAGGGTCATGCTAGTGTTAAGGAGTTAAGCAGATGAAAGGAGTGCATCAGCAGGTATATGCTAATCAAGAAACTAATACAACTAAATATAGAAGTATAGAAGTTTTATGCAGCAGGGGAAGCATACAAAGCTTGCCCTTATTTGTAATGCTATACAATTTATATAGGGTGTGATTAGTATAAGGCTGAGGCCCTAACCAATCAAAGTTAGGCTCAACTTCAAATAATCCCGAAATATGTTGTTTCAGTATCAGAAATCTATGTGATGACGTTTATGTTTGTCTCTTAACAAAAAAATTTAAAGATTAAAAAATAGTGCAAATTGAGCTGTTTTATGAACACTTTAAAATCTTGAAAGTTGATGGTTTATATAACATTATATGTGGAACTATTTTCAAGACGAGAAATCTAGTTTTTCTCTTGTCCATATATATCGAGGTCGACGTGATCGAATTGAGGGTTTTTCAGCACTGAAACAACCTAGTCTAACCAATTTTTAAGATCACCTGAATTTGATTTTTTAAGGTCACATCCTTATATAAAATGTTTACATTCATTAACGAAAAATGTTTATACATTCATAAATGGAAAATATTTATATAACAACCATAAATTGTAGAATTAAGTCACACTTCAAAAATCCATAACAAAACAAGATTGTTTTGATATTGGAAAAGCTTTTGATTGATCATATCGACATCAAGATATAAGAATATGAGAATAGAAAAAATTTGAGTTTGAAAAATAGTGCATCTTGCAACAAATTATTTGGACCATCCATTTTCAAGATTTTATTTGTTTATAGATCTACGTGATATGAATCATATTTGGACTTTAAAACGTTACAATTATAGATGAAAATCGATCCTCTGGCCCTCCTAAGAATTTTTTATGTCAAACCTACGTACTCTAATAAAATTTGGAGTTGCACCATGCCTTGATTGTTAAGGCAGCAACCTTATGCAAACCACACCTTTCATAAATAGTCTAGTACGAGTTTTAACTTTTTTATTTTTAAATTACTAAATACTTCATTTTTCAAATAATATGTTCATTATATTTTCCATTTCAAATATTTTTGTACTTTACTTTCCAACTTAACAATATTTTGTCCATTCTTTTTCCTTTTCCAATTTTTTAAAGTTTCTATTCTTATTATAATCTTTAAAAGAACATTGATTTGTTTTTTTTTTTTTTAATTGATTTTACAGAGTTATTAGTGGCTAGCTAACCTATTTTCTATAGAGTTTAGTATATATAAGATAAAAGCAACTACATGACAGAAACTTAATAGCGCAAAAAGCAAAGCCTTCTATTTTGGGGTTTCGCAGGGTATTAAATCTCAGTGAAAGATCTTTTCCAGTCCGTTACTTAGGGTTACCATGACATTTGAAGTACAATCAATATCATGCTTTGGTGAGTAAAGTTATTACAGAGGAGCTTCCTATGGGTAGGCGTGACAGAAAAGATGGGAATTCATCATGTTAAATTGAATACAATTTCCCTACCTCAAGCAAAAGGGGGTCTAGGAGTCCGTGATATAAGGGATTTTAATAATGCAATGATGATGAAATTAACATGGAGAATATTGGCAGAACCTCATCTTTATAAGCTCGATTCTTTAAGCGTCGCTATTTCAGGAACTCTTTCATGTGGCAGCTTGGAAGGTCAAGAGGTCTTTGGTGTTGTCTTTGGTAGCCTAGTAGATCGAGAGGGTTTTGGGCACGTCTATGGTAGCAAGAGAGAAGAGGGGCATATGTCCTCTGCAGCTGAGAAGAGAGCGAGTGAGGAAGAGAGGAGTATGGCCTGAAACAAATTTAGGTTTTAGGCTTTTGGGCCAATCAAATTTCATGCGCAATCAATGATAATAGATAAGCGGAATCATTGTTTCCATTCTCCTAGAGGCATTAGGAAGACTATTCCACATAAATATATATATATATATATATATATATATAGATATATATATAAGGTGTCAACCTTAAACAATCACGGTAAGGTGCACCTCAAAATATCATCAAAAGATGTGTTTTCAGTGCTAAAATTCTTATCATAGCCTAAAAGTTTATTTTTCACCCCTATAATAAAATAGAAAGCTCCAAAAACAGCGCATATCTAACAGATCTAAGAGTACTCAATAATATTGAAAATGGATGACCTAGACAACGCCTTACAAGATGCACTATTTTTAGGACTTGAAATTAATTTTTTCTTTTATATCCATATATATCAAAGTCAAGATGATCAATGGGAGAATTTTCTAATGATGAAACAACCTTTCTCAATGGGTTTTTGAGGTGCACCTTACTTTTACAGTCTAAGGTTGACACCTTATATAAACCTTTTCCACTCACTCACACACACACACACACACACACACACACACATATATATATATATATGGTGCGGTTTGTATAAAGCCAAGGTTCTTAAGAATCGAATTAGAACCTAGCTGTCGAGAAATATGGTTTCAATACTGAAAATCTTTATGATAACCTTAAAATATATATTCATCTTTAGTTATAAAATTTAAAAGCTTAAAAAAGTGTGCAAATTGAGCAATTCTAAGAAAACTCGTAACTCTTGAAAATTGACGGTAACAAAATTGCGATACAAGATGCACTATTTCTAAAACTTGAAATCCATTTTTTTGTCATGCCTATGCTTCTTGATGTCAAGATGATCAATTTGACGATATTTGGGCATCAAAACAACAACTTCTAGTGAAATTTTTGAGGTTCTTTTTTAATATATGTATGGAAAAGTCTTCCCAATGGCTATAGGTGAAAATGAATAGTGATTTCACCTTCCCTCATCACCGTCCAAAGTTCATCGCAAGGTCACGATTGACCAGTAGTGTTTCATTTTCTTTTTTCTTTTTACAATTCAGAATGACGTAAAATTTGGAGGATGTGTACATATTAGTGAGACTCACCTAATAAAAATATACAACAAATAATTCTTGAAAAAATTGACAAAATTACCCCTGAATCTTTTCGAGGGTATTTTGCTCAACATTTTTCATGTAAAATATTTTTTTGATATTTTTCCGTAGATTCACCAATTTTTTATGGACACACGCTACAAAGTTCAAGTCATTTTGATTTGTAGAAAAAAAAAATTAAACATTACAAGAAAATCTTCACCATGAGAAAATATTACAAAACGCTTACAGGCGAAAATGAAAAGTGATTTTGTCTACGCTCATCACCATCCAAAGTTCATCGCATAATTAAGATTGTCCGATAGTGTTTCAATTTTCATTTTTGATATACGAATCGAAATAATCTAAAATTTGGAACGTGTGTACATCTTCGTGAGGCGCACCTAATAAAAATATGAAAAATTTAATTTGTAAAATATAAATTGATAAAAATACCCCTGTAATGTTTTTGAGGTATTTTGATCAATTTATATTTTGTGAATTATTTTCTTCATATTTTTATTTGGTATGCCTCACTGAGATGTACACACTCCAAATTTCAAATCATTGTTATTATTAAACAAAAATGGAAAATAAAACACTACTGAAGAACTTAAAACTAGTTTATATTGTAATAAGTTATCTAGACCATCTATTTCGCTGTAAAAATAAGTGTTCAAAGATCCAAAAAATCTGTATGATCTTTTGAGTTTTGAAATTTAATGTTCGTGTTAGAAATTGATTTTAGAGCCTTCATGGAGATTTTCATAGTCGAAAGTACTTTCTAAACGATGATTTAACGTGACGCTTTATATGGTTTTCATAGAGCCTTGGCCTTATATGTTTATATATATAAGTCGCCCCTTAAAATGAGCCCATACAAATATGCGTCACCTTTTAAAATTCTATTTTTGAGATAGGTTTTTGGAGTTAATTTTCAAGGACATAATTTCTCTAACATGGAGATCATGAATATGTAAAATAAATATAATTTTAAAAATTAGAAAACATTTGGACCTTTAGTTTCAATTGTTTTGAGATGGACCACCTATTTGCATCCATCTTTACGATGGATGCTTTATACCTTGGGACCGCATATTGCAGAAATACGGGCTAAACCGTATTCCATGCGAGCTGAACCGTATTTGCATCCATCTTATTATGGATGCTTTATAATAAGACATCTATCCGCTGGGTGATGTGATGGGCTGCGAAGATAATTACTCTTACGATATACCTTATTTTTATTTTAATAAAATTATGGACTGATGCAAGAGTAATTAAAGAATGTATACAATGAGACCATTCACCTTTGGTATAAGGAGGTCACAATTACTATTACTATCCGATACGAAATCGGATAGCTTTGGTGTGTCATAAAGTTCGAAAAAATTTCTTTTAAACTTTGAGCTTGGCCAATAGATACCCAATTTCACATTCAATGGTCAAGATTATTTGTAACCACCTATACCAAGGTAAATGGTCGATTGTATACTCTGCCGCGTAATAATTAGTACACAAATATATAAATCTTTTGCTGGAGTATAAGACACATGCCGGCCAAATAGCTACATGGCACAATTATTTAATCGAAATTTTAGCCCAGTTGGGGTTCAAATCACTTCAGAGGATATCCATCTTTTTTATTTACTTACCTAAAAGAAAAACAAACGATCTACTTAAAAATCATTGTTGAAAAGAACTTGGGCCAGTTTGAATGTCAAAGAAAAAAATATTCAGAGTGAAAAAAATGCAAGTTTTTTCCATCTCAATTGGAAAACATTTTCGTTTCATTTATTATATTGGTAAACTGTTTGGATGTATAATTTCATTGATTTGTCAAAAAAAAACTTAGAGCCAGTGAATTTCACTGTGCTAACCCCCTGCCCCTTTTCTCCCGACACCTCTCAAACCCAAACTCATCTTTCCAAACAAATGCATCAAAATCTCTTTCCAAGGCCGACACTCGTCTATTCAGAAAGTATCAAAAAAAAGCGAGAGAAAGAAGCAAAGATATTTCTAGAGAGAGAGAACACACGGGAATTCAAGGAAATCAAGGTAGAGAGCGAAGAGGGAAAGTTAGAGAGAGAGAGACATATTGGTGTTAAAGT
Organism: Amborella trichopoda; assembly: GCF_000471905.2. The sequence continues at coordinate 1,126,231 of NW_006499969.1, read as the reverse complement.
CCAACGTTTTCTCTACCATTCTCTCCCTCGACAAAAAGGGATTTACAACTCTGCGAATCTCTCCCTGGAAATCAGAGGGCTCTTATCTTGGCTAAGCTACTTCCTGGAAATCTGAGGGTTTTTTTGGAAGAATAGAAGCTCTTGAGACACTGGAAATCTGTGGGTGTTTTTGGAGGAAGAGGAGCTCTTATCTTGGCTGAGCTGCACACTGGTTCTTGAGAGAGAATGAGGAGCTCTTGAGACACTGGTTCTATAGAGAGAATGATGAGCTGTCGAGACATTGGTTTCCTATCGCTACAAAAGCGCCCCAAAAAATTCACAATCTCAAATTCCATGAATGATTTTCCTTTACAGACATTGGGATCAACAGGACTCATAAGGAAGTATGAATTCATTAGGGTTTTGACCCAGTCTCTCTATTCCTTGGGTTATAGTAAAGCTGCTTCTCTCTTAGAAGAAGAATCAAGCATCGCTCTCCATTGGGTGTAGAGAGAGATCGAGGGCCATGGCCATTAGGTGTAGAGAGAGCAGGGTTTCGCAGAGGAAGTTTGGGGCCACGGCCATTGGGTGTAGAGATTGAAGGGTTTCGCAAAGGACGTATGGGGTGATGGGAGAGAGAAATTTTGGGGTCATCGGGTGTAGAGAGCGAAGGGTTTCGCAGAGGAAGTTTGGGGCGATGGGAGAGAAGAAGTTTTGGGCCATTGGGTGTAGTGAGCGAAGGGTTTCGCAGAGGAAGTTTGGGGCAATGGGAGAGACGAAGTTTGGGGCCATGGCCATTGGGTGCAGAGAGAGAAGGGTGTCGTAGGGAGGAGAGGGAAGAGCGTGAGGGGTAGAGAGAGAAGCATGTGAAATGTGTCTCAAGTTAAAAAAATTCAAGTCTAAGTTGAATTTTTTTAGCTAGCATTTTTTGCAAAGACGTAAGATTTTTTTCTTTTCAATCAAAAAATTTAGAAAAAAAGTGCAGTTGTCCAAACGGTCAAAATTCATTTCAAAAGAATTTTTGATTGCAATCCAAAAATATTCCAATTTTAGATACATCCAAACTGGCCCTTAGATATTACCCCCAAATAATTGATCGTTTTTCCAACAATCTTCAGATATTATTTTTTCAGACATACAATGAGTACGATTTGAATTTTCTCCTTTTCCTTTGGTGTTTTTTTTGTTTTAAATTCAGTCACTACGTCTTGAAGTCCTCTAACGTGGATTTTGATAGTGCGCTTAACTAAATACAATCGCCTACGACGTGTCTATGTCACCATGTTGAACAATCGACGCATGTCGACAAGCGATACTTAGCCATGTGGAGTGTTGAGGTAACACTGCTAGAAGGTTGATTCCTTAAACAATCAAAGCAAGGTGCAGTTTAAACAATCAAAGCAAGGTGTAAGTTTCAAATGGTGTAAACAAGATGTTGTTTCATTGAAAATCTCCCTGATCCATGCGCTAACCGAGTAACTCGGCCTGAGTTGGGCTCCCCAATCCAAAAAGTGTTATAAATTTAAAAAATACAAATAATTTCTAAAAAATAGGAAAACTATGTCTGCAAAAAAATAAAACTAAACTCGTCAAAATGAGGTAAAAAAAGTAGTTAAAAAATGGACTTTGAAAAAATAAATCAGTGACTGGGGGATTTTAGAGATAATCTACAACGAAGGAAATATGCACAAATGAGCATTCATGGCCTAAACACTTTCCAATCTTTGCGAAAATGATTAAAAATAAACAAAAACATTTTAAAAATAAATTTCCCATTTTTTTTTTTTATACCTTTTTTTGAATTTTTTTAAGGCCCACCCAACTCAGGAATACTCAAGCTCGCCAAGATGCCAAGTCCGAGTTGGCTCACCCGAGTAATCAAACACTGCTTGGCAACTCTGATTTTGATTTTGAAATGATAAGCATCTAATACACACTAGTTCTTTTTTTTCTCACCAATTCATGCATTATTAATTTTTTTTTTCCTCTAGGTACGATTAATCGATATTCAATAAAAATTAAAAGCGATTTACGTACGGACCCAAAATCTTTACCTAGCAAATGAAATGGAATAATTTTGGTCAAAAATTATGCAGAAGGTCGGACCACCCATATTGTTTTTCACAATGGCCCCTCGGTTTGAAGATGCTATCCTCAGACTGCATTTAAATTTTATTTTTTTTTGTTTTTGAAATCTTTTTTGTTCGTAGGGCAGTGCTCCAAACTTTAGGGGGAGTGCCCAGGCGATCAGAGTATTCAAACACTGCTTCATCTCTCTGATTTTGAAATGACAAGCATCTAAAATGATGAGCATCAAAGGTTCATTACACGTTACGTTTTTCTTCCCTCAGTGTTCATGCTGTAGTACATCTCTTTTCCATGTGTGTGAATAATCCATATTCAACAAAACTTAAGTGTGAATTACATACGGACCCAAAAAATTTATCTAAACTACGTAATGAGGCAAATCCCGGAAAATATTACGTTGAAGGTTGGTCCTAACCCGTTTTTTTTTTTTTTTTTCAAAATTCCAGCTCAGTACAAAGATGGCATCCTCAGACCACATGTTACTTTTATTTTTTAGTTTTTTCATTACTATGGCA